>CAIGRQ010244967.1:0-15021 GCA_903798375.1 Fraxinus sp. D2006-0159 | reverse complement strand
CCAAAAATGGCTCCAACACGTGGCCCACAGAAAAAGTCTTCATGTCAGCTCTTCTCTGCACACGTACCATGACATCAGTCACCCGTGGCCTTTCCCGGAGGAATGGAGGGCGGCCACGAGCACTCCGATGGTCAAGTCAGCTTAAATTTAACCGGAAAATGGTTCACCAACGGTGGAACACTCGTCGGGAAGTGGTTGATAGATATGTGTAATAATAACATGCCAATATGTGAGGGAAAGAAAATGATACCAAGTTTAAAATGTAATGGGAGTAAAATTAAGATTCGAATCCCTCTTCTGGTACAAGGAGGTAGTATTTATACTAAAGATGGAAAGAGGAGAGGCTGAGAGCCGTTAGATGAGGAGACACNGGGAGTAAAATTAAGATTCGAATCCCTCTTCTGGTACAAGGAGGTAGTATTTATACTAAAGATGGAAAGAGGAGAGGCTGAGAGCCGTTAGATGAGGAGACACTTGTTATCAGATCCTCAGGGCTCGTCCCATCCTAGGTGTTAATCTGCTTTGCCATAGGTTGGCTAGCATTGAATGTTCCTGACAAAAGTAGCTTAATTGAGCGTTTGGGTTTTTTTTTGAAAAAAAAAAAAACCTTTCTCACATTGATACTTAAAAACTCTTTATTCATAAAATTTCATGCAAGCTTATGGATGAATTGATATGCATTAATGATCATTAAAAATATTTATGGCATAAAATATAATGATCACATATTAATTTCACATAATACCAATTTAGATAATACATCCATACATTTAATGAAGTAATATATGTATGAAGACAATTTGATATTTACTTACAAGAAGTTCTAGCAATTTACTTTTAGGATTGTAAGTGGAGATGGACCTGTCGTCCACGAAGTCAACGTGCCAAAAAATTCTAATTCATTATCATTTTATTAACAAAATAACTTATTATTCTTGTTATTATTATTGTTACTCTTGGCAAAGGAAACATAAATTTATTTAAAGATACTTTAAAAAAAATAATTTGTAACTGTTGACCTCAAAAAATGGCTCCAACACGTGGCCAACAGAAAAAGTCTTCACGTCATCTCTTCCTTGCACACGTAGCACGACATCGGTCACCCGTGGCCTTTCTCGGAGGAATGGGGGGCGGCCGTGAGTACTCCGACGGTCATGTCAGCTTAAATTTAATCGAAAAATGGTTCACCAATGGTAGAACACTTGTCGGGAAGTGGTTGATGGATATGTGTAATAATAAGATTAGAATGTGAGGGAGAGAAAATGATACCAAGCTTACAATGTAATGGGAGTAAAATTAGGATTCGCATCCCTCTTCTAGCACAATGAGGTAGTATTTATACTAAGGATAAGAAGAGAAGAGCCGTCCCATCCTAGGTGTCAATCTGCTTTGCCATGGGTTGGCGACATTGAATTTTATGACAAAAGTAGCTGAATTGACCGTTTGGGTCCAGCTACACGTTCCATCAGTCAGGGATTTGACTTTGGAAAGATTCGTTGTAAGAGATCTTTGCAGGGACGAGGCGGGGTAGGTGTAGCATTGTAGAAGAGGAGTATGGACATTTGCATTCGCATTATATTGCAAATGAGTTCGGTACTTTCGTGGGTGGATGTTCAGTTCGTATTCACGTAATCGCTTCGGCTTATGTAATCAGTTCGTCCCATGTGCAATCACCTCGGTTGACATGTGGCTCGATGCGGGCCATCCCCTATGACATCACATGTGGCAGGTGATGTGGCGGTCTGATGTAGGCCTGTAACAATAGTCTCGCAAGTCCATGTATGAATATTTATCTAATACAAGGACTTTCAAGTTTGTTGGGTTGGGGCGCATGGGAAGGAGGGTTGGAGCTAGGTGATTGGATAGTGGTAGTGACTTTACGAAGCAGTGATTTGAAGTGAAGCCGCAGCATTACCAAAGCGGTAGGAATGGGCAACTCTGGAGGGAGTTGTTGCAACATTAAGTTCTGCTACGGCCGAAGTGATATGGGTTGGTAACGCTTAGAGAGAGCTATTGCAACGCGAAGCTCTAAAGCGGTCGAGGCGATAGGAGTGGCAACTCTGGAGGGAGTTGTTGCAACATAAAACTCTAGTATGGCCGAAGTGATATGGGTCGGCAACTCCTATGGAGAGTTGTTGCAACACGAAGCTCTAAAACGGTCGAGGCGATAGGAGTGGCAACTCTGGAGGGAGTTGTTACAACATCAGATTCTACTATGGCCGAAGTGATATGGGTTGGCAACTTTTATGGAGAACTGTTGCAATGCCTGCACGGGGTGGAGTGATGGTTTCTGAAGAGGTAGCTTTGGGTTTTGTACCAATGATTTGAAAGCCTTCGCGTCTTCCCAATGCGAACAAAGAAGGCATCTGCATGCTTCCAAGGCACGCCTCTTTTGCCATAAATGGTAATGATGGTGACGACTCCCATTTCTTGGGGCGACGTGTTTAAGTTGTGCGTGAGGTTCACCGCTTCATCATGACCTTTATCCTGGTGACTTTTGAATTTAGCGCTGATCTTAAAATCTTAGATTTGGACGGTCCCGATGCGATTGGACTTGATCCGATGGTTGGGGTGACCCTTGGAATGCCTATAAAAGGCCTATTCTTTGAATAGAAATTAACTAGATTGTTAATTGATAATTGAAATAGATGGAAATAGGGGGAATCATGAATCCAATGCAAGCATTCACATTCGATAAGACCACAATTTACTTGCTTTATTAGTAGTATAAATAACCACAAAATCACTCTTTTGCTATCCCTACTCATTTGAACTTAATATTACCTATTGAACTTCATTTTAAACATTATTCCTCGTGGGAACGATAAATTCAAAATTCACTATTTCTATTACTTGCATAACGTTCCCTTACGCTTGTGGGTTTCAACGTAACAAGTTTTTGGCACCATTGTCAGGAAATAATAGATTTAATTGTAGTTTAGTAGTTTATATTATGTTCAATTTCTTTTTTGTTCTTTTTAGTCTTTAATTGAGATACCTAATCTTTTATTTTTTTTTCACTCTTCGCAGACATCTACCAATTTATGCAACTTTTTGATACAATTGAGATCTTTCCTATAGATCTTGAGATTGAAAGGATGTTCAAGCAACACAGAAGAGAACATAGAACATTTAGGGTAATGACTAGGAATCAAAATCAAGTTCAAGATGCACTATATGAAGCAGTACTTCCAATCAGTAACTACCTCATGTTCAAAAGATATTAGTGGGGGATTATGTTAATCCATGCCAACTCCAGTTCAACATGCGATCATCTACCCGCCCTTCGGACAAGCTAACTTCTACATCCGACTCGATGTCATAAACATCTTCCAGAATCATCATGACATCAAGTCCTACGGGAAGGCCACAGAGAATCCTCATGAACACATATAAGCCTTTATCATGCTGGTGAAGTGATCAACCACGAGGAAATGTCACAAAATACATTTCGAATGCATCTATTCACTCACACTTTGAAGGAGGCTACAAAAGCATGGATGTTTTCTCATCCTCTTAGGAACATACAATCATGGAGTGACATGGTTCAGAAATTCACTATAAAGTTCTTCTTGCCAAATCGAGTTTATCAAATCCAAAATGAAATACATACATTTGAATAGAATGACCTCGAGAGCTATCCAGAAGCATGGGAACGGTACAAGAGTTTGTACAGAATGTGTCCCAATCTAGACATTTCTAAGCAAGTTCAAGTTTATATCTTCCACTATGTATACATTAAGAGTTAAAAAACATGGTAGATACTTCAACGGGAGGATCGATAATGACTATGGATGTGGACGATGCTTATAAGATGTACGAGAGAATGGTATAAAACTAATTGATGTGGCTAAGTGATAGGGAAGTCCATAGGAAAATAGTTGGTACACATAATGTGGATTCAATGATAGCATTGGCTACATAAATAGAGGCACTAATGAGAAAGCTTGACACTTTGACCCATGTTGTGAATACGGTACAAACTCTAGCTCCGGTGTGCACAGGTTGTAGAGCAGATCACATTACTGCAAGCTACCATTTAGCTTCTACCTACATGGGTCAGCCAACACAGGTCAGTTATGTATAAAACTTCCAAAGGGCAAAACTACCACAATAATTACCATCCAGACTGGAACAAATAGTCAAACTCCTTATGGGCTAATAATCAGGGTTAAAATTATTAGAATAGATCACCGGGGTTCCAACAACAACATCAACAACAGCGAATGTCTTCACTAGAAGAATTGCCATCTCGGTACATTACAGAAGATGAGGCTAATTTCCAAAATCAGCAGACTTCTATCAAGAATTTGAAATAGCAGGTGGGACATATATCAACTGAGTAGCCAATAGATCACAAGGTAACTTGCCTAGCGATACAGAGAAAAATCTATGGGTGTAGGTACTAGAAGTTGAGGAGGTGAGTTCTGAATCTAAAGAGTCACCATCATACATCCCCGTTACTTTGGTTCGGGCCATTAGCACTAGAAGTGGTTTCATCTATCGAAAATTATTGCAAAAAGGAATGAGACTAAGCATACTCAGGTATCTACAAAGGGCAATGATCAAGTGGATAATTCTAAAGAATCAATAGAGAAAGATCAACAAATGCTTTCGGACATTCCACATGTTGAGATAACAGTTCCTATCAAAGTACTTCACAACCAGTCCCATTTTCGCAAAGGTTGAAAAATACCAAGTTAGAGAAACAGTTTACAAAGTTTCTGGAAGTCCTCGAAAAGCTACATGTCAACGTCCATTTCATTAACGCGATCCTTCAAATTTTAAACTACTTCAAGTGCCTGAAAGAAATGTTGACTAAGAAGAGGAAGCTGCCTGAGCATGAAACAATAGCTTTATCTGAAGAGTGCAGCGCAATCATTTAGTACATGATCCCTCCTAAACTTAAGATCTGGGGAGTTTCACTTTACCTTGCTCCACAAAAAACTTACATGATATAAATTGTTCGATTGACTCAGGAAAGAATATTAATTTATTTCCATTGTCTCTTTATAGGAAATTGGGATTAGGAGATCCTAAAGCGACATCTATTATCCTTCAGCTAGCGGACTGATCAATGAAGTACTCTTATGGAATAGTCGAAGACATGCTTATCATGTCGGGAGAGTTCATTTTTCCAGTTGACTTCATCATCCTGGAAATAAAAGAAGCATATTAGATGCCAATAATCTCGGGAAGGTCATTCTTGTCTTCAAGTCGAGACTTACTAGATTTTGATACTAATAAGATAATTCTGAGGGTTGAGGGTAAGCAGCAGAGCTTCACTATGGAAAATCCACTCAAGCAACATTCCTACTTTGAGAATTACCAAGGAGTGGACCATTAGGAGAGGTACAAGGAGACGCCAAGTAAATGTAAAAATTTTGGTAAGGACAACAATAGAAACTTGATTAAGGAAGTGAAATCAGTGCATAAAGTGTAGGGCTAAAAATTCACTTTTCAAGCTACCATGAAGAGCCTGGAAACAACATAAGTCAAACTAGGGACTTTAAACACACGCTTGTTGGGAGGCAACCCAACACTTCTATCACTTTTATTTATTATGCTTTTTAGACTTAGTGTTATTTAGATCAATTTTTATTTAATTATTAGGGAATCATTATCCTCCTCTCGTTTCCCCTTAGGTCTTTTAAACATTTGTTGGTTTGCTAGATGTTTGAGTTAAATAACATTTGTTTCAGGGTTTTGAGCTTTAATGTTTTATCTAACCGCATTGTGTGGGAAGATGAAGTCGTGGAACACTTAAATCAACATTGACCAAGGAGACAACATGAGTAATAGGAAAAGCTAGTAATTGGACTTCACGTCATATCAGGGGAGTATTTTCTTTCTTTTCCTTCCCACCATTTTATATGCGGACTTAGGATTTAAGACATTGAAGACAATGTTTAATTTAAATTTGGGGGTAGAAAACATGATTTTTCTTTAGTTTTGTGTTTTTTTTTGTGTGTGTTTTATTGCTTTAGATATTAAAAAAATAAAAAAAGAAAATGAAAATTTTGAGATCTTTCAAAAATATCTTCTTTTTGTGTGCTTGCATGAATTAGTTAGCATGCTGGAAATGAGGAATACATTGCATTATGAATTGATCTATAAATGGTGAATTTGTTGCATGCTTAATTAATTTTTGGTTTTCCATGTGAAGTTTGATATATATTGAGCACATAAATTAAGTTAAATATTGTGTAGGAATGTGCTGATTTCATAATTGGATATGTTGAAATAGTGGACTATAGATGCTAAAACTAAAACAAGTATATTTTGCATCCTTAAACTAAAATTAGAATAATTTGGAGGATTTCACTATTGTAGGAAGATGTTGACATAAATAAGGATTCCATGTGTGAAATTAAAAATCTATTGTGGATTGTCTAAGGTCAATAGGATGCAATTGTGTGAAAATCTTAAGTGAGAGGTCATTTTACTTTTGTAGGAAGATGTTGAAATAAATGGGGATTCAATGTGTGAAATTAAAAATCTTGTGCGGATTGCCTAAGGTTAATATGATAAAATTGGGAGAAATCTTAAGTTAAAGGTCGGTTACTTGGATAAGTGTTTAATGAGGGACATTGCATTAATCAAGGCATAAAAAAAATATTTTAATTGAAAATTTCTCTTCGTAACATTTATGACTCGAATTATTAAGCCTCTAAGGGTGTTAAAACATGTTGCCCTAAAATTAACTGATTTGAGAGTTATCAGCTTAAAGCTTGTTACATGAGTTATTTAAAAAGTTTAAGGGAGATAATGCTGCAAATAAAGAAAAAAAGTGTTGAAAAAAAATTGAGAAAAAATATAGAAAATTAGAAAAGAAAAAAAACAGATGCATGAAATAGAAGACGCATCAAATGCCTTTGTTAAGTTTCAAACACTTATTTAGGGACATTCGATAGTTGATAAGTGATTATTAGCCTAGTTGAGTCTTAGATATTGAAACAATCAAACTTGATGGAGAATCCTTGTTTATTAACATTCTAAACTGTAATTGGTGAGATTTACCCAAACTAGAGAGATGAGATATTATAAAATTCAATTTTAGATCACACACTTGAAAAGAGTGAAAAGAATAAGTTTGGGGGTGCGTGTGAACTCACGGGTGAGGATAAGAACACACTTGACCCTTCAGGGTCACGAATAGAATAACTTGTAAATTCATGATGCTATGCTTAATTCTTCATACACACACACCGACTTTGCATTGGAAGAGTAGAATTTGATTATTGTATTGTGATCTTGAAGTTATGCTTAGATTTAATGTCATTTTTTGTTTGATAAGTGTAGTTTCTAAATTTATTCGGTGTCCTAAATGATGATATTTTGTTATTATTTGGATGGATAAGTGCCTTTGTTATTTATTGCTTTTATCAGGAAAAACTCATGTTTGAATGAAGAATTTGAAGAAATAATGGAAAATAGCTAAAATGATGCAAATACGTTCCATAGCTAGAATGATGCAAATACAAAGTTCGAGGACAAAAGTACAAATACTTAAAAGTTGTATTGGATCTCACACTAAAAATTCAAGAGTGATAGAGGTTGATTGAATGAAAAAAAAGTCAAAAGAATGAAATATAGTAAAAATATTATCAAATATAAATTTTCAACCGAAAAAGTTATGCTATGAGTTTTCAGTCATTGGTTGCAACCCATTTTTGGCATAGAAAAAATTAGAATTAGAGAAATGGTATTTCAAGAAGAATTGTAGCCCTTTGAGTTAGATTTTTAAATCATTTTGAATTATCTCAATCAAATATTGAGAGAGAAAATTATGATATAAATACTGAAAGGTGCTCAAGACAAGCCTAGGCGCGCGACTTCTACTCTTCTGAGACACCCGAGGTTGCTTAAAGGTTTCAAGCACACGCCTCAGTGTAAATATGGAAAACATCTTACCTTCCTTATTTTTGTTTTGCTAACAATTCAATAATTTTTTTTTGACATCCTTTAAATACTATAATCCGTCTTGAAATTCATATATTCTACATATTTGGGAGGCAAAGAATGAGGCTAGTTCATCGATCAAAGGTGAATTTTACAAAATTGTTGAAGATTTCTCCTCCCTTTTCAAGATTTCATTCAAGAAAGTGGATCTCTCCACTTTCATCTATCCTTTCTTGATTCGAGTGATATTATCCCATATTTTCTTGTGTAATTCAATATTTAGGATGATTAGATAAGTTTTTCTATTGTATTGGATGATTGAGGAACCTTATTTTTGTTTATTTCAATTTAAGACTATAATTTAGGTATTTCTTGTTATTTCTTGATTCATTTTGCATTCCCATTGCACTATTTAATTATTAGACCATCAATTAAATGAACTACTTGCTGTAGTGTATGAATACCGACAATAAGTTTAGAATGCGGTAAAATCAACACATGGACAATAGTCAGTAAGAAAATATCTTATGTCATGTGCAATCATGTAGATAACCTAAACTAAATTCATAATTTCATATGAATTCGGACTAGGAATTGGATCAGGTCATGTTAATCATATGTTGTGTTTTGGAAACGAGCATTTAACATATTAGCGTTATCAATTGTAAAAAATATATAAATTAACTATATTATTAATTGATATAGATGAAAATAGGGGGAATCATGAATCCAATACACGCATTCACATTCGATAAAACCACAATTTACTTGCTTTAATTTATTAGTATAAATTAGTAGTACAAATAATCACAAAATCACTATTTTGCTACTACTCATTTGAATTTAACTATTAAACTACATTTTAAACATTATTCCACGTATGAATGATAAATTTGAAGCTTACTATTTCTATTACTTATACAACGATACCGTACGCTTGCGGGTTTCAGCGTAACATACTAGGTAGGTATAGTTGTCATTCACAAATATTACTTTATTTACAACATTAAATAATTTGTTCCAAGTTTAAATTAAATTTGGAGCCTATTATTGATTTAATAATTTGTTCAAGACATATTTCACTGTAAAAAATATCATTAGTGACAACAAAGATAATTATATTAATGAAGCAATAAATATAACATTAATATATAATCTACATAAACATGATAATTATGAGAATGAAGCATGTGGTGTTACTTTACTCACACAATTATTATTTGCCAATAATTTAGTATGTACGCGAATTTTCACCAAAGAAAGGTTCATGGATTGGAGAACTTGAGGGGCATTAATTCTATTTTCCTACAAAATTAAAGCACTCTAAAACTAAAGTGCTTCTTTCTTTAAAAACTTGTTTTCCCTGAATTCATTTTTAAGTACACATTTTCCCATTATAATAATATTACACCTAAATTCGAATTTCCCCCCTACATTTAACTACACATATTCATTTTTTTCTTTTTTTAATAAAGTTTACAGATTTTATTTATTTAATTTTTTTAGGTTCGGCTTGTCACGGGCCAAAAATGGTCCATGACATGATCGAGCCACATGGGTTGGCTTGGGCTTGATCGACGCCTCAAAATGGGGCTCTACCGAGCCATAAGCCGGGCAAGCTCGAGCTTTTCTCAGATCAAGTCACGGGTCTTTCGAACCGACGAGTCAAATTGATACCCTTAAGGAAAATATGAATTTACGTGTAAGAAAAAATGTGTAGTTAAATGTAAGAAAAAATTTCGAATCATTTTTACTCGAGCCGAGCTCGAGCCTCAAGTTTCGGCTCTCGAGCCAAATCGGCTCGGCTCGACTCATTAACATCCCTAGGCCAATATATAAAATTAAACCCCTGCTTATCTCCACTTTTTGTAAAATTAAAATTCTTTTTTTTTCCTCGTTCAAAGTGGGTGTGGGTCCCAACAAGTCAAAAAAGGACAATCGTGGGCCCATTTGAAAGTGGCAACGATCAACAAATTGATATAAATCTTGTTGAAAAGCAAGAACACGCAAGAGCTAAATTATGAAATAATAAAGCAAAAGTAAACATATAAATACTAAAAAAAATTCATTAAAAGCATAAAAGTACACTTTGAATTGTGGGAGTCACATCATAAAAATGGAATTTGAACGGACGATACTAAAACAAAACTAAAAAACAATTAAGAAAAACAATACTAATTGAATAAGCAATTTTGGTTTTATACAAAGGGTAGAATTAACATTTTTGAAATAAAACAAAATTAATGTAAATTAAGTTTCAATAAGAGTGCATTTGATTGTGACCATGGAAAGAAAATAAATTTTAGGCAATTGAATTACCTAGAACTTATTTGTATGAAAACTATAAAGGGCGTATTTGATTGTGCTTAAAATCCAATTAAAATTGAAAATATGATCGTTATTGAGTCCTACTCGCTTAATAAAAGTCAACAATAACGGCCAGTTTTTCAATTTTAATCCGATTTTAATCTCTACCGAACAAGCTCTAATTAAATGTGTTTGATTGATTTAGTTTTCGACCTAAAAAATATGATACTTATCCATTTTTTATTGGTGGGTAGATGAAAGAGGTGATAGATAAGTGAGTGAAAGAGATAGCGAATTATTTGGAAAATAAAAACCACATCTTTCTAGAGAAAATATGGTCACGTGATCAAAAGTAAGAAAATATTTTCTGTGAAAAAACTGTCAATCAAACAGCACAAAAATAGAAAATTAAGTGAAAAACACATTTTTCATAGAAATATTGACAATCAAATGCGTCCTAAATGTATTAAGGCATAAGTGAAACAAATAAAAAAATTGAAAACACAATGGGAAACTTAAGCCTATGCTTGGTTTGTAATTTTCATACTATTTTGAGTTTTCAATTTGAAAAACACCCAAAACTCGTTGATCTAGCATTTCTGAAAATACATCTTCAAAAACAAGATTATACTTATAGCATAAAACACTAAAATAAAATATTAGTTAAAAAAATTCTAAAAAAAAAATATAGAATTCTTGAAAAAAAAAAAACAAATTTTTTGAAAAGTACGTTTTACTGATGTCAAATCACCAAGAAACTTAATTAACGCGGAACATATATTGATTCATTGAATTGTAGCTTGAATAAAGCATCTTAAACCTTGATATTTTGTTCTTCAATTTAATTGTTCCAACCTTCTTCTTGATTCTTGATTGTGGATTTATAGATCTTCCTCTTCAATATGCTTTGTCTGATATTCTTGTGTTGATGAGATAGCATAAAGAATGAGAAATGTATATGAATTGGAGACCATAACCATATATATAGTTTCCATATGTATTTGACCCATCGTTAGATACAAATCCTAATGGAACAAGTATCTACACATATTGTCAAGCTCACACCTTATTTAGATGCCCAAAGCCCAATTACTTAATTCTTTATTAGATCACTTTAATTTTGGACCTAACTTTAAGATAACATTTATACACAATTAATTACAAATATCGGCCCCCATGGCAAATTAAATAATTCTCAACAATCTCCCACTTGGGGTCACATATGTTACTTATCAATGTGTATAACCTTATGAGCTCAAAACTTTTACCATCATAACCAAAAACATCTGTAAACAATCTCGTCCATTGATTATATCAATATATGATCAAAGCGGTCTTCGTTATAAGTATCATAACTAAACACATACATGATCATGTAGATCAACACAATCAAATGACATAGATCAAGTGTGGATGTGTAGCATGAAAATTACATGCAATGTAATCCAAACATGTTTATTTCCAACCGGTCCTACTTTATTCTTTAATACTTTATGAGATCAAACCAAAAAAACTTTAGTCAAAGTGAAAACTAAACTGAATAATTTATTATTGAAATAAACTTGAGTGTGCACAACCAAAATTATGTGTTAAAAGACAACACCCAAAATTACAAACTCCCACTAAACTAGCATATCATCAAATTTTGCAACACCTATGTAAGTGATGTAGTCATGAATGACCTTGAGTGGTAGACCTTTAGTGAATGGATTTGCTATCATAGAGTTTGTTCCAATATGTTCTATAGTAACCTGACCACTCTAAACTCTCTCTTTAGCAACTAGGATTTTGATGTCTATGAATTTAGACTTTGTTGAACTCTTGTTGTTGTTTGAATACAAAACTGATGACTTATTGTCACAAAATAACTTAAGTGGTCTTTCAATTCCATGTACAATCCACAGCCCAGTGACAAAATTCCGCAGCCACATTCCTTGATTGGATGCCTCATAACATGCTATAAACTTCGCTGACATGGTTAAAGAAGCTACGTTGTCTGCTTAGCACTCTTCCAGGATATAGCTCCTCCAGCCAGCAGAAAGATATAGCCTGATGTGGATCTCTTACTGTCTTGACATCCAGCAAAACCAGCATCAGTATAACCAATGATCTCCAATTGGTCTGATTTCCTGTATGTGAGCATGTAATCTTTTGTTCTCTGTAAATACCATATAACCCGCTTGGCTGCCTTCCATGATTCATCCTAGGGTTATTTAAATATCTGCCTACCATTCCAACAATGAATGCTATATATGGATGCATACATACCTAAGCATACATTAAACTCCCAATTGTTGAAGCATGGGGAATTTTTTGTATTTCCTTTACTTCAAGGTCATTCTTAGGGCATTGATTAAGATTAAACTTATCTCCCTTAGCAACAGGAGTATCATCTGGTTTACAATCCTGCATCCCATCCCAAATCTCTTAAGTACTGTATCAATATAGCTCTTTTGTGGTAATTCAAAAACACCTTGAGAACGATCTCGATGTAACCGAATCCCTAATACAAAAGAGGCGTCACCAAGATCTTTCATCTCAAAATCCTTTGATAGAAATTTCTTGATTTCGTGCAATAATCTTATATCATTGCATTCAAGTAGTATGTCATCGACATATACCAGGAATATATACTCACTCCTACTAAACATGTGGTATACATAATCATCAACTACATTTATCTCAAAACCAAACGAGATGAGTATTTGAGGAAATTTATGATACCATTGACGGGAAACCTACTTAAGCCCATTGGTGAATTTCTTTAATGACATTTGTACTTGATGTTGTTGAGTTTGTTTTCTGAAGCAATCTATTGATTATGTATTGGAGATTTTGTAATGTTGTCTTGATCTGAAATTGTTTCTTGAACAAGATCTAGAGTAAAAATTNAAGTTTTTTGGTTGCACCATATATATCGTCTCATCAATGTCACCATTAAGAAACACCATCTTTACATCCATCTGATGTAGCTCAAGGTCAAAATGTGCCACAAGTGCTATTGTAATCCTGAAAGAGTCTTTCGTTGAACTGGAGAGAAAGTCTCTTCGTAATCGATGCCTTCCCTTTAAGTAAAGCCCTTTGCAATAAGACGAGCCTTATATTTTTCCACATAACCTTTCGAATCCCTCTTAATTTTATATATCCATTTGCAACCAATGAGTTTCATACCTTCAGGCAATGGGACAAGTTCCTAAACGTCATTGTCTTTCATAGACTTTATTTCCTCTTCCATAGCATCAATCCACTTTTGAGAATTATTACTTTTCATTGCTTGATGAAAGTTGATAAGATCTTCTTCCATCAATCCAATGCCATCCTCATGTTCTTGGAGAAATACTATAAAATCATCCAAAATTGCATTTCTCCTTTCTATAGTGGATCTTCTTAATGGCATTTGTTCTTGAGGTTGTTAAGTTTGTTCTTCTGGAACAATCTCTTGATTGTTTATAGGGGGTTCTGGAATATTGTCTCGATCCGAAATTGCCTCTTGAATAAGATCTGGAACAAGAATTTGACCATGATCCCGATCATTATCAATTGCAATAGGAGGGATGTTTATACGTTCTTCCTCAAAGACAAAATCACTTACTTTATCTCCTCCCACAGACTTGACATCCTTAAAGAACCGAGCATTTCCCATTTCGAAAATTGATTTGATAGTGGGATCATAAAATTTCTAACCCTCAGTATACCATGCCAGGTTCTCCTAGGATGAATGGTGTTGCTGAAAGATGAAACAAAACACTTAAGGACATGGTAAAGAGTATGATTAGTCATTCCACCTTACTAGAATCTCTCTAGGGAGAAGCATTAAGAACTGCAGCTTATATTCTTAATGGAGTTCCAAGCAAAGCAACTATCAAAACCCCCTTAGAGCTTTGGACATGCAAAAAGCATAGTTTGAAGCACTTACACATTTGAACTTGTCCAGCTAAAGCAAGGCCTTATAGGCCATCGAAAAAGAAATTGGATTCTAGAACTATCAGTTGCTATTTTAAAACTTTAGGGATCAAAAAATAATTATTTAGAACTTTGGGGGTCAATAATTAATTATAGAAAACTTTAGGAGTTAATAATTAATTATTCGAAACTTTAGGGATCCAAAAAATTAATTATTCAAAGCTTTAAGGGCCAATTTAAACAAATTATGAACTTTTAGGAGCTTAATCACAAAATTCAGAATTTAATGGCCCAAAAATAATTAATTTTGAAACTCTAGGGACTGAATTATTAAACCCATAACTTTAAATGCCCAATTTGATGAATTTTAACCTAAGGGGCTGAAAATTGGTTTTGAAACTTCAATTCCCTTTGAAATTATAAAACACTAACCCTAATTTGAAATTGCAAGCAAGGACCTGAAATAATCAAATTTCCACTACAAGCCCCTGTCCCAAAATCCATCCAAACCCTAAAAATTTTAATGAACGGAGGCGGCGCTGCCCTCGGGAGCTGTAAACAGCCTTGCACAGCGGCGAGGGTGCAACACACCGAGGTGCTGGGTGTAGCTACAGCAGGTGCTACGTCGCACGCAGCACCATGCAGTGCAAGGGCTGCTACACCCCGCAGCAACGTACTTATAGCCGACCGTACGACGCTGCTACACTACAGTCCATACTGCTACTAGATAAAATTCCTTTTTTTAAACAGATCTGAAAATACTTAAATTTTGATCCATATGCTGTAAAAAAATTTCAAATTTAACAAAATAAATCCGGATTGCTAAATTCGAAAATAATTAATTATACAATAACGAAATTAAAATTTCGATTCCCAATGATTTAACATGAATAGGCTCTGATACCACTT
>CAIGRQ010244950.1:0-10317 GCA_903798375.1 Fraxinus sp. D2006-0159 | reverse complement strand
ACGAGAAATTCCGTTACATAATCCGTTAAAACAACAAATTCCGTTAGTTTTTCCGTTAAAAACAAGAAATTCCGTTACATAGCCACTTTTAATATATAGAAGATTTTTAGAATTTTATGATTTTATTTTTCAACACAAATGATTTATATTCTGACATTGTGTAATTATTATTATTATTATTTCTGGGCAGACTTGTTGTGCCTGTAGTAGGGGTGGCAGAAAAGCTCGCCGGTTCGGACGGCTCGGGCTCGGCTCGGAAAAAGTTCGAGCTGGGCCCGGCTCGGGCTCCATTACAACGAGCCAAGGCTCAGGCCGAGCCTCATGTTTTTTTGTTGGGCTCGGCTCGGCTCGGGTCCAAAAAAGCTCGACACAAAAAGCTCAAACTAAACCTGAGCTTTTTTTATTTAATTTATAACATGTAAAAATGGTAAAAATTTGAAGTTTTTTAAGTAAAAAATGTAGATTTGACATAAAAATAAAATAAAACCCGAGCCGGCTCGGTTCGGGCTCGGCTCGGCCCGCTAAAGCTCGGGCGGACAGCTAAAAAGTTCAAACTAGACCCGAGCTTTTTTTATTTAATTTATAACATGTAAAAATGGTAAAAATTTTAAATTTTTTAAGTAAAAAATGTAGATTTGACATAAAAATAAAATAAAATTCGAGCCGGCTCGGTTCGGGCTCTGCTCGGCCCGCTAAGGCTCGGGCAGAAAGCTCGGGCCGAGCCTCATTTTTTTTGGCCAGGCTAGGATCGGCTCGGCTCGGCTCGGGCCAAAAAAAGCTCGGACTCGGCTCGAGCTTTTTTTTTCGGGCTCGGGTTCGGCTCGACTCGGCTCGTTGCCACCACTAGCCTGTAGAATAGATCTCGAAATTTGTCAATTTGCCGAATATACAGCCACTGTAACATGTAGGAATATATAGGTATCTTAACAAAAATAAATAAAATCATGGTGCCTAGAATTAATTATAATCCTGACGGATGGAAAAAGGTTAGACTACATTCTCTATTCGACCCATATATCCACTTTTTCTGTGTTGAGTTTCTTCTTCGAATTATTAACGTTTTGCAATCTAAGATTTTCATTACACAAAAATGATCTAATGTTCATGATGGACATGAATTATAATGTTTTCTCGTGGGCATGGAAACATCCAGTGTTGCCACATGACAACGCCAAATATACATAATAATACCGGATGTTGTCAAGTCCACGGTGTGTAGTATAATTTATACCCACCGTGGTCATTAGATCAAAATGGTCTCATTGCATATTGTACAATTTGAAGGCCGTTGTGTGTGTTATTTTTTTTTAAATCTTGCATCAGTCAATGTCCACGAACTGTGTACGAATTATAAAGAGGCACATACCGGATCTAAATCTGACATTATGGCCTATTTGTTATCACAATAGAATCCAGAATTACACGACTCGCAATTAATATCCTACGTCAAAGAACAGATATCAAACAGAACAAACTCTAGAGGTGAAGCCAGAAGCAGACTTAAGTTGCTACATCATGACTCATAATGTAATGGAATATGCCACTTGTACATAATGCAGTGTCCATAATAGTATCTATCCTCTCACATGTAGGGGGACTCACTTCGAATATATTATATTTTATTCAAAGTTGATCCCCCTCCATGTAAGGAAGTAGATACCGTTATGGACACCGTATTATGTACGTGTCGCATCACCCTAATATAAAATAAAACCCTTCAATGAATTTAGAATCGTCTACGTGATTTATTTTTCTAAAATACTTCTTGTACGTAACTATTGATATAATATTTTACTTAATGATGATGTATCAAAATATAAGTGAGAAAATTATTTAATTGATAAAATTTTGATCCAATTAGAGATTAAAATTGGGTTAAAATTGAAAAACTAGCCGTTATTGTTGACTTTTATTAGAAGGGTGAAACCCAATAACGACAATGTTTTCAATTTTAATTGTTACCAAACAGGCTGTAAATTTCTTTACGTCATCGATATGTACATATAGCACACCATCCACTTCGTTGCCAAATTTAACTAAAAAGTGTAAAACAACTATACATTAAAAACTACAACAAATTATGTCAAATTCGAATCTACCTTTCTCCTATTATTTGTTGGATCTATGAAGACCACGTTGTTTTTTTGGACGAGAAGTCCAAGCAAAACATGTTTATCTATGCAAGTCGCTCCCTTAATTTGTTCTTAACCAACGTACTTCACAAATTATTGAACTGATGTCATGTTTTAACTTAGAGCATATTTGAGTCCCATTTTTTTTTTTTTTTTTTTTTTAATAATGCATTTTAAAATAGTATTTTCTTTTTTTTTTTTTTTTTGAAATAATGCATTTTAAAATAGTATTTTCATGAAAAAAATGTATGGTTAAAAAACAAAAAACAAAAAATATTTTAGATTTGTGTGTCATATTATTTTATTGAAGAATGTGTAGTTAAAAATAAGAAAGAAGAAAATATATTTTAAAAATAATAGAAACCAAAAAAGAGATTAATTAACATTAACTAAACAATATTATAAAATAACAAAAGAATTCTGCCTGTACTTGCAGGATTCAATCAGCACCCGATTGGCCCATTAAATTATAATTCATTTTTGTACTCCTTCTTATCAACCATACATTCTCCGATAAAATAATATTATACGTAAATCCAATTTTTTTTAAAAACACATTCTCTAAAAAATTACCATTTATCTCATTACAATGTGGAATAATGAGAGCCAAACAGGCGCTTATACAGGGGCTTTGATGAATAAAACATTTACACTATATAATAGCAGCTAATACTCATTTATTTGTAAGTAAAAAAAAAATTCCTATTGTATCAATAAGGTAGAAGTTAATTTCAAATATATTATTTTCAATTTTGACCAACAAAAAAATTATGTAAATTAAACTAAGCCAAACATGCACGAGAAAGGAGCTCTTAGGGTCAAAACAAATTAAAATAATTTCCGTCCCATTCTAATGAGATAGGGGTAAAGAGGATTATAATCTTTGACATACTGATTACCCCAAAAAAGGGGAAACAAAATTCGATACGGATAAAAAAAGAAAACAGAATATCCAGTCTAACAATAGTCACAACATACATAGGACAACCGATTTCTCTTAGCATATTCAAGGTTGTCAACCGTTGTGGTGAAGTCGATAATGAGATGTTTTCGAAGAAATAACTTCTGGGAAATTTTTAACCACAATACCTCATTCTTCCATTGCATCTCCTCCTTCAATCACTTCAACAATCTCTTTGAGTGGTGTAATCTTTGTCATCAACACCTCTGCAAGTACAACAAATATAAGCAACCTCATAAACGAACCTATAATAAGTATACTACTTTGCGAAAAGCATCATCAAGGGAACGAGTAGGAAATGAAGATAATAACCAGTCTTTTTTGAAAATGAATAACCCTGTTCGCTGATATAAGTACGAGGATTTGGCAACAAATGGTTTCTTAGGTACTCTTGATTACCCTGAAAAACAAAGTATCAACAAGATTCTTTAAATCACGGCATCTTAGATATAATAGGTGAACATTACCGAGGATTACAAAGACAAACCTGTGTTATTACACAGATATCAACATTGCTTCCACTTCCCAAGTCATTGAATATGCCTGAGGAGATGGCCTCAGCTACTAATTTTATCCCGTCGTCCCTCTATAAAATCATTTATTCAATCAACATGAAGAATTTGTATTTATAAGTATTAAAGACTAGGTTTAACTAAGCCCTTGTTTGGGCTCCATTTTAATGGAAATTTGGGAGAAAATGAGTTTTAAAATAGTGATTTTTTTTTAATTTTTTTTTTTGTGGTTAGAAAATAAGAAAAAGTTTTCGATTTACGTGTAACATTATTTTACGAAAGAATGTGTCGTTGAAAATGAATTATAAAAAAATGAGTTTTTGGAAAAATGGGGCCAAACATAGACTAAATAAATGTGTTGCTTCTCTAACCATTTAAACTTTTAAACGAGATAGTTCAACATGGTATCAATGCAACAAAAATTCTTGGGTCAAGTTTTGTTGCCACCCATTTATGAAAATTTTGCATGCATTAGGCAATTAATGAAAAAATGAATCCAGCCTGCATGCATGTGATGGGGCATGTTGAAGACTAAATTTAATTAAATGTGTCCACTTTAATAGTCTTAAACTTCTAGACAAGGTGGTTCAACGTTATCCAATGCTATGAGCAAAAGAACTTACGCTAAGCCCTTCACGATATTTTGATTCAAAAACAGCCATTGCAGCAAGAGAGCCAGAGCCCATTGTAGCAAATGGCAATGTGTCTGTCGAACCATGCGGATATATCTGGGAAGTCCTTTAATAATATTATACCTTATATGTAAAAATATAGAAACTAATATATTGTAAAATCCTGTGTGGAAAGTAACTTACGGTGTGCAAGTGAGGGCCAGTGACATCAACTCCACCGAGCACCAAAGCAGCTGAAACATGTCCTTGGTAGCTGGTTAAGAAACAAAATGTTAAAGTCATTTAGAATCACAATCTTCTCTATTAGCCAAACAAGTTCTGCACTCATAAGCTGACCTAAAAAGATGAGACTTCAACAGTGAAAGAGCTGTAACCACTCTGGACTCGCGACCAGTATGATACCGGTGTAGCTTCAGCTGAGAACTGACCATGTCTAGTAAAAGCAATGCCATCAAGAAATCGGACATATTCTCAAATAAAAACTTAGCCATGCAAATTTGTATATATAAAATTGAACTAGGAGGTTGTAAATAATACCAGTTACTGCCTCTGTATCAGCAGCAGTCCCAGCTCCACAGCAATAAATATTAGGGGCCATGTAATGAATCTTTTCACAATTCTTATCTGCAACAATGGGCCCGGCAGTGGCCCGTGTATCTGCTCCAAGAATAACACCATCCTGCAGCACACAAGTCAATATAAAAGTGTGAGTTAATTCAACATCAATACATCCTTTTTAATCGACCCATGCAAGAATTTTCAACATGAGGAACAACAAAGATGCAATATTATACATTCAGAAATGTACTGGGTTTCAGAATGCTATCAAAATCTTCAACTGGAACTTAATAGATATACCTAATTACTACCATCAATGTAAGACCATCGTGTACGAAATTTTACTTCAATTTTGATTTTTTGTGACATTTGTTTTTGCAATGTCCTTTCTATATCATGAAAATTACCAAGTTCACACACACTGTCCTTTTTCTTTTTGACAAGTTCATTCCCATTAAGTGTCAACATCCACAAGGCTCACAGACCTCACGAAATCTCTATTACATATTTGTATTAGCATACATGGCTATCAATCCATTCCACCACATTACATAAAACAGAAAAGGAATATTGAAACTGCACAATAAGGGATAACTTACGAACTCTAAAATGCTTTAACGAAAAAAGAAGACGAAAAAGGAAGATTAATTACGTTTTAATTATCTCAGACTATATTTTTACTGCCATCTAAGAACAACAATACCCCTGACATCCAATTGACCATATCATGCATAAAGGTCCATTTCAAGCACTTTTACAGGCATCAACCTAAATTCTTGGATAGGGAGTTCAAACCATGATATGAAGTGGCTCCTTGTAAATCCACCACATAAAACTCTCAAGAAAAGCTTAAGACACCCCCCAAATCCCTCCAAAGACAGTTGCAGAACAATGCCTGAAGAGAATGTTACGAGATCTCTGAGGCCTAAAATGACAGAAGACACACTACACACAAAAGATATTTTCCAGTTCCAACTTGCGAAAACTCCAAAACGCCTTGAACTATACTTACCTAGTGCTGGCACTAAATATTTGGAAATAATTCACCAACAATAAAGACAGATAAATTTATGATATACACAGTACGTTCTAGCCATCCTTCCTTCAACTCGACAATAGTTGCCCATTCTCACATATTAAACAGGGCAACTTGACAAAAAATAAGAGAATGTCGAAATTTACTTCCATCTTTAAACATAATAGGATGAGTTCTTGAAGCTGATAAAACATTATTTTCCCGCATACTATTGTGATAGATAAAAGAGAATTTCACAACAGATAATCTGAATACATTTAAGTACATAAAGTTTTCCATTTCTTTAAGGTAACATAGTAGTAAGCAAGTGACTGGCATGGAACTTCACAAAAGGAACACAACTAAAGCAAATTAAGTACAATCAAACAAAGCAATAATAGTACAATTCAAAATAATAACTCAAGCACAGCACCTCCTTCAAAAAGTCCATAACTTAAACCAAAATTAATAACCTCCTAATCACCAACCCATGTTTATCAATCAAAATAATCCAAATCATAATATGAAATAAGCCCAAAAATACAAAGCAATCAAGAAATTGTAATAAAATTCAAATTAAAAATGAAAAAGACCATGACCTTAAAAATTAAGCCCACAATGGTAGTCCCAGTCTTGAGAAAAGATGGTTGCTTTAAACCCTTTGCCGCAAGCATCTCATTCCTTTTGCATAAATCAAAGCTGAACCCACCCTTTGGAGGCATTTCTATTGCCGCCTTCGACATCTTCACTTACTGTTCTTCCAAATCTACTCAAGAAAATAATATAAATAATTAGAAAAAATTGTTAAAACGTTAATATGATTCTTGATGTATGAAATTCAAAACCCACTTAAGATTATCACTTTTAACCCATAAATACAAACATATCAACATATATAAATAGAGGCATTGATTGGAAGAATTACATGAATTGAAAATTTCGAATACCCAGCCAGAGATCTAAGCGAGAGGAGGAGTTTAATAGGCTTTTCAAGGTGGACTGAAGACGTGGCTTGAGGAAAAAGAAAAGAAAGACTACGGGGAAATTTGAGATATATGGGAAATATAGGGGGTAAAGAAGAAAAGAAGAGAGACTATGGGGATTTTTACGATATTATAGGGATTTTGGGGGCTTATTATTGTACAAACTTCAAAGAAATGGGGCAAAATGCCTGGCGATGTTCCCTACTAAATGGGCCCCGCCCGTCTCATCCAATCCAATCCCGTCCGTCTCGTCTCGTCTCTTTTCTTATTTATTTTTTTATTATAAATCTGAATTATATTTAAAAATATAATAAAAAAAGTAAATGAAACAAGAATGAAGATATTTTAATCATGCGGCCTTTCACATTTTTTTTTGATAATCGTGGATGTCCGGACCAACTTACGCGCGCTTCGACTAATCCCACAGGACCCTGAAATTTACGATCGGATACTCACCTTAGTGACTTTGAAAGGATTCAAAATCTTTCACAAATTCTTTGTGGAGATGGGATGGGAGAGCCACCCTAAGCTCTGGTCTTTGCTATTATGAAATACTATTTACGTTCTAGTAATATATTAAGTTAATTATGACATGTGTTACAGAAAATTTTGAGAAAATTACTCGCGTGCATTATGAAAAGCATCATTTTTCATCGTGAATTAAATTATCTTCTTTTCTCATCCACTTTTTAATCTATATTGTAACCGTAATATTACTATATTAAAATATTTCTTTTAACCAGAGGCAATGCTCTTGTCTAAGTCAGAAAAATATAAAAGAAAACATCATCTTAAAGATTGAGAAAAAGGGAGAGAGTAAAATAATTTAAAAACCCTTTATAGATTTCGAATATAAACAAATGAATATGATGAGAATCAGGTTAATTCCACAAACGGTTACTAAAATTTAAAATTTGTAGAAACGGTCACTGAAATTTCATGCGCTTTTACAAACGATTATTGAAATTTTTATTTGTTTCACAAACGGTAACTAAAGGACCGTTATGATTTTAATTCAAACTTAAATGACCAAAACACGTGGACATAGAAGTTTGACCACCTCAAGTGCAAATTTCTTTTAAATAAGAATACATTATATTTTTATGGGAACTAAAATAAATAAAAGTGCATTAAAAGTTAGGAAATCTATGCACGATCACTCAAAGACATAGAAAAATATTTATATCTTATATCTAAATTTATGGTTTTGTACGTTTATAGGCGGAACGAGAATTAAAAATCACTTTTACAATTCCATCTAATTTACTCCAAATGTAGCACTTAATAGCAAGAAATTTGCACTTGAGGCGATCAAGCTTCTATGTCCAAGCGTTTTGTTCCTTAAAGTTTGAATTAAAATCATAACGGTCTTTCAGTGACCGTTTGTGAAACAAATTAAAACTTCAGTGACCGTTAGTGGAAGAGCATGAAACTTCAGTGACCGTTTCTGCAAAACTTAAACGTTAGTGAGCGTTTTGTAATTTTTAAGTAAGTTCAATAACCGTTTGTGAATTTAACCCGATGAGAAACACATAACGGGGAAAAAAATTATTTTATAATTTGGAAAAGAAACATATCTTTTGACATGACTAATTTAAAGAGTTTTTTTATACAAGTTAGAAGAACATGGTGGCCTTGATAGAAGGTGGAATAATGTCACGTGTTCTATAATTTTGAGTAGGATCATGCCGTTTATTCATTTGACATGCTTTAAAATCTCAAGCAGTCAAGCTTAATTTCAAAATTAAGATCTTACAGCTTGACATTGACTTTGTTAATTTACCTCAATGAGTTATTGGTCGATTAGCTCTACTAACTTAATTAGACCTTGTTTGTTTCGAATTAAAATCAGATTTTAATTTAAGTCAAAATTAAATAATCAATATTAATCACACCAGACACCTGCTTAGTGTTATCAAGAACCCTTGAAAAAAAAAATTGTGACAAGTTCAATTATTTACACATTGCTCATCGTCTTTCCACGTGCTTTTTAAGATTGTGAATCTCAAATTTCTCGTCAAATCAGCCGCTGCCGACGGTTTCATTTACTTTTCTGGCTTTGTTAGATGGACTCACTTTTGCAAATGTTCTTTCTTTATTGTCTAGGAAGATTTGTCTGCTTTTGTCCTCCGAAGGAAACATGATTTGAGGTTTGACCCACGTTATTTCACATTATAATTTTTGGAATTAATTAATTTATTTTGTACAATTGTGGTTGAACTATAGATGACAACATTGATGTCAAAATTTGGACAATTAATTTTGAAATGAATGAATACGATGTTAGCAAGTATGATTGTTAAACAAAATTGTATAAGTAGTATGATTATTTTTAGAATAGTATTTTTTTGGAGAATGAGTGATTAAAAAATAAGGATTTTTTTTTTCAATTTACGTGTAATATTATTTTACTGTGATTAAAATGAAGAGAAAGAAAAATGTACTTTAATTTTAATGGGACCAAACGGGGCTAGTGAAATTTCATAATTTATATTTTAAAAAATTAGAACATTAGAATAATGTTCTAGACTTAGCCGTACGTTCGATATGACGACGGCCCAATTAATACTGATAGCTGGAGATTAACTTTAGCTGTAGTGGTCTGGGGCGATAGAGGTGATGTAGAACTCTATGGAGTGTGATCTTCCCATTTGAAAGAGATTGAGAGGTCATCGCTTGAGGGATGTGTATTTGCTACCAATGCTGGTTTAATATATGATATTGTAGCCCTGCTAAAGGAGTTATGACGCGACTCAAATAGAAGAAAAAATCTTAAATTAATTAGAAAAGAGAAGAAATAAAAAAAAAAATCTACGAAAACGTGCATAACTTTTAGTTCGGATGTCGAATTTTTATCGGTGAGTACAATTCGAAAGCGTCTTTCAATTTTGCACAATCTTGTTAGGGTGACAATCGATTACCATTGTCAAACTTTCGGGCTCAAATTCCATAGTTTAGGGGTCCATTTTATTGCTTTTCTATTTTTAATTAATTTAAAGGTACTTTCATCTTTTGCAGTTTTCTAATTTTATTTGGACCCATCTAGAGAATTAAGATCGCAATATGATTATATACATGTTGAGGTTGTAACAATATTACATAAAAAAAGTATACATAGCATTTAGCTAGATCCTTCAGTTTTTTTCCATTGATTGGTAAATTCTAATATTTCTCCCGTCCGTTCGAGGGTTCAAGTGTTATGAACAAGAATATTTAATTATTGTCCACTTTTTCATCCTGCGTTAAGTTAGGCTGTAGTAAACGTCGCTTTCTGCCTTTGTCCACATACTAGCTTTCTTTGCTACTACATTCCTAGAGATGGCAAAAAAACTCGCCCCGCCCCGCCCCGACCCGCCCCGACCCGACCCGAATGGGGCGAAAAAAACCCTCCCGACGGGTTGGCGGGGCGGGGATTGCCTCCCTGCCACGGGTCGCGGGGCGGGGCGGGGCGGGGCGAGGGTGCCCCACCCTGCGAAGTTAAATAAAAATAAAATAAAATAATTTGAACATTGTTTTTTTAATTT
>CAIGRQ010244934.1:0-11578 GCA_903798375.1 Fraxinus sp. D2006-0159 | reverse complement strand
AAATTGAGGAAGAAAGAATAAACAACAATATCTTGGTAATTTGTAAGTGTATGAGTGTTTTTAAAATTGAATTGAATTATATTGATTGTTTAAGATGATTAATTTCCCCTTTTATTTCTAACTAATATATGTCTGATTTTTAATGAAAGTAAATATTCAAAACCGTGAATCCTTCATTTACCGTAATATATGCAAACATAACTATAATAAATAAATAAAAAATCCAATAACGATTTACTCTAGCCAAATTTATGTGCTTGTCTTTTATCAAATGAAAAATCCTTATTATGCATGCCAATACTGATCTCATGCTGCTCCTCAGGTGGCTGTGACAGCGGAGCCACCGAAGACAAGCTCGTCTCGTGGTGCAGCTTAGCCTCGTGTTCAGTATAACCTAGCTCAATCTGGTGTAGGGAAGTCGAGGATCCATCACCTTGATGGAAACGCGTAAGAGATGACGATGGTAAGCCATCGGCTTCCCATTGATCCATGTTAAAGTTCGATTTTCTGGGAGACGTTCGGAGACTGTCCATTTCGCCTCTGTAGTATCGCAAGAGATGGATAGGGGAGGTTCCACGGGAGGGTGTGGCCGGCCTGCTTGACATTGGTGTTGCCATGCCTGAATTCTTGCTTTGCTTGATGTGTTTTCTGGCTGTGTGGTGCCAGTTTTTTAGGGCTGTGACCACTCTTTCGTTGAATATGGTTGGTTTCATCGTCGATCCCATCTGTTCAATTATGCTCACAAGATTTAGCACCAACTAAAATATTGAAAAAATAACTGCATATATCAAATATTTTTACTATAAACTATTAAAACGGAAAGTTCAATCTTGTTAGAGTAGTCCATCCCATAAATACTTGTTTATGCTTCGATAATTAATCGATGTAAGATTTATTCCTTAACATGTCGAGATGGTGGCTCGTTCGAATAGAACAGTCTTGAAATTCTTGTGGTCATTTGAGTTTTATTCTGATCAAATTGCTCGTTTGAGCTTAATGTGCTCTGATACTATAATTAAGATTTAAAATTTCATCTTCAAAAGTAAACACTTTTAAGATAAGTAGCTTAGCCTTTCTATGTTTATGTATGTTTCGATGATTAACCGGTGTGAGTTTTATTACTCAACATAAATATCGTAATTACCTGAGTAACAAGGGCATAAAGTGGGAGTGTTACGTAGCTGCACAGAATCTGTATAAGAACCCTATTGATGAAATTAATTGCGAGAATTAATTAAACTATAATTGAATAATATTAATAGAAAAAATAAAGTAAATAATATCAAGAATGAAGTAATATGCATGTACGTAAATGAGGCTCACCCCATTGATATTCTGATGGTTATATCCTCCACACGTTCATGGAAACAAGACCTCAATCCGAATTCAAACCAAGTCCAGGCAAAGAATGCCAATTGAAATGCATTCTACGATGGTGAAAGAGTTTACTTATAAGTAAATAAGTAAATATTAATTTACTTATTTTTAGAGTAGCTGTTAAAAAAGTAATATTTTACTTCTTCATAAGGAATAAAAAATGTATCTAAAATGTATCTTTAGATGGACTGCATGACATGATTTTCAATTTCAAGAACTACGAGTTTAATGAATAGTAGGTCAGTTTTAAGGAAAAAAAAGGAAACGAAAAACTTGGTACGAAGAGAAAATGACGTACTTGAAATAGGACGAAATTGATAAGGAATAGAATGAGTCCTGGACGATTGAACCAGAAGAGATCGTCTGCGGGTTGAACCACAGGCACGCCTTTAACAACTTCTCCTCTCTCTTGAAATCTCAGCCCCATTTTAGTTATTATCACTTGTAGTTTGGTCCCTACCAGCAAGATTATCTGCAGTTTCATTCAAGTAATTTTCAGATATATCAATTGACTAAAGAAATGTAAAAGGTCAACTTAAGGGCATGTATTTGGGAAATGTTTACTCACAATCAATGGGATAAAGGGTAGCCTATCTATCCTTATGGTCGGACAGGTCAGAGAAAAGCTCAGATATATAATTAAACCAGGAAACAATATTTAAAATCTCTTCTACTGTACTTTGCGTTGTTGAATGTAGCTAGTCGAACATAAGATACATTGTCTAGACTTATAGGCGATACTCAAGACTCACCATGTGTATTGAAGAGCAAGATGACCACAGCCAAGAACCAGATTGGAGGGCTGGAAAAAGCAACAAGAACGTCTGTATTTATTTATCATAGAAAACCAGTAAAACATAGACAAAGTGAAAGTGAAAATGAAAATGAGGAGTACCAACCTAATTCCGACTACTACATTGAAGTCCTCTTCCAACGATCTTTTTATATACTTCTGAAAATCAAATTTGTTGTGACTTTGAGGTGCTAAGTGAGCCTGAGACGATACACAAGTTAAAAAAAGTGAGTAGTGTTACAATTCAGTGTAAATACTTTTTGTTGGACGTAAAATATAAAAATAATTACCATGATAAATCCGTGTCGGAGGGTCAAATAATCAACTTTTGGTACAGACCTAAAAAATTGCCTGAAGAAGCTAACCTGCAAAAAAAAAAAAAAAAAGATAGGGACCAATCGAACGTCACAGCAGCATTAAAGTTATGAAATTGACATTCTTCTGAACATTAAAAGCGATAGATAATCTAATGAATTTTGAGGACAAGATTCTTGCTATTCCCTTCTTGTCCTGAGTTTTCTAGTTGAAAATGTATATAATCAAGATCTAGCACACATGAAATTATTTGAAAATAGTTACTTTTTTATCTATAGAATTTATAATATTCAGTAAGATAAAAACAGGGTTTCCTATATAAAAATTGATATATTAAAAAGAATTTCAGTAAGATAATAGTTACTTTTATTTTCGACCTTTTGTTAATTGTTCTCGAAGAAGGTAAAAGGAATGTGTAAATGGACNTAAGATAAAAACAGGGTTTCCTATATAAAAATTGATATATTAAAAAGAATTTCAGTAAGATAATAGTTACTTTTATTTTCGACCTTTTGTTAATTGTTCTCGAAGAAGGTAAAAGGAATGTGTAAATGGACTTATTTGACCCTTGTATTTTTGTGTAAGCAAAAAAATTACAAATACAAAAATATGACAAAATATTTATCTCTCATTTTAAAGTACGCTAACAAAATATTTGAACAAACCATCATCAAAGACCAGATGTTCTAATTAATAGAATATAGAGAACAAAAATGTAACAAAAAATTTGAAGACACAAGTACGACAATAAACCAAATTGAGGAATTTAATGAAATTAAAAAGTGGTGTCAATATAACCCCATTAAAAAATTATTCCTATCAATATTTCATCAGTCATCTTCATTCCATTTCTTGATTTTTTATTTTTTTTTCTTTTACCGAAAACAGCTATTTTGTGAATTAAAGCATGGCATGTTTAAACTATTTATGGAGTCGGGATTTGGCATTAACCTCTATCAGTTTATTACAAAAAGTTATCAAATCAAGACCAGAGATTTAGCCTATGTTTGGCTAACCTACAGATTAGATTTTTAGTAGATATTGATCGAAATTGATGAAATGTATGATTGAAAAGTTGTGAATCACATGAATGGTACGATAGAAAATGCGTTTGAGCCAAAATAAATATTAGAAAATTGGGGCAAAACATGGGCTTAATTCAGCTACAAATACAAGAGTTTTGAAGGAGACAATCTCACTGTATGATAACTTTGTTAACCCCCTCCCGGCCCAAACACCAATTCTTGTTAGTTCAATGTTAAATTTGTAACCAAGAAAGTACTTACAATCCAAAGTAGAACTGGGGTTTTGCTCCAGAAGCTCATATGCCTTCTTCCAAATGATGTTTCTCTAGCGAACCTGAATCTCTCGGGGTCTGTCAAGTGTAGTCGTGACATTTCAATTAGAAACATTTCTACCATGTCGATACATATGGTATAGCTAATCTTTCATATCTTATAATATGTTCTTTTAATTGAGTACTCGAGTTTTAGTTTGGTTACCGTGTGAATACTGGTACTCAACGGTTCTTGTTTCCTTTTCCCATGCTTTCCATTTTCTCATCTGAAATCAACAAGTTATCAAGTCGTCAAGAATTAATGTAAAATTGTACATATGCAGAGAGATGGAAGATTAAAATGTTTATACCTTGAGTCTTCCCAAAGCCAAAGTGAGTATACAATAGAGGACATGAGAAACAGCCAAAACAAAGATGAAAATATGTAGCTGATGTATAGCGTACGTTGACATAAACGGGACTTTTCCCTGAAGAATTGTAGCCAATTTTCACGTCAGTTACCTAGCGAATTCTCAAGTGTTTATTTGGAATTATTCGAAATCGGAAAATATTGGCTCAAAGTAAACAAAGTCATGCCTTCTCTGCACATTTGTCTGTTCCTCCACCAGCCAGCACCCGTCTAATGCTGCCACCACCGCCGCCACCGCCAATCATCAGAAGTTTCCGGCGAGATTCATCTTCAATATTATCAGTCTTTTTATTGCTATCAGCCTCTTCTTTTCTGCTGCATGGGTGCCACGTGTCTCCAATTTTCTTCGATATACATGCATTAGCAATTGTATCTTGTCCTACTGTTAGCAGCAAGGATATAAATCCCAGCAGCATCAACTCTTAATCCACCAAAAAATAAAAAACAAAAATTATCACTGAATTTTTCAATGATCAAATCAGGAAAAAAAAAAAAGTAGTGGCCAAAAGTTTGTTCATGTACCAGATTTGATCTTTTCAAGTGATTCATATAGAGCCCTTTTATGTTTCTTCTTCAACCACTGCAAGTATTTAAAAATTTGATTATTTTAGCAAAAAACTTATAGTTTCTAGATTATGAAATTAAACAATGCATGCATACCTTTCCAATAAGATGGATAATATGCTCGATGACTATTGAAACTGCAACAATAACAAAACAGACTACGGCAACAGCCCAAGTCGGTGTTTCCTCTAACGTTCTTTCTCCGCTTCCTCCTGCCATTTTCGAAGTTTCTCAGACTCTAAAACACTCGAAAATTCAGTCTCCAATCTTACAAAAAGAACAGTATATTTGGAAGGTATAAAATCTTAGAAACTCTCAAATTTATCGAGTATATATTATACAGTTACAGATTAGATTAAACATTCGTAAACTCTATTTAAATATATGTATATATGTATTAGCAAGCGTGTATCGAGGAAAGAAGGTTATGAGGGAGAAATGTATTCATGACTTTGACCGTATAAACAAACGCGTAGACCGTAGAGGGTGTTGGTATTGGACTCAAACTATTCAAAAATGAACAGATTAATTTAATTCGTTGAATTTTATAATATTTAATCGTCAATCAATTCAAAAATGTATGACGCATTCATAATCACACATTCGCAAAAGCAAATTGATTGTGGGGCTCCTCTTTCTTTATTGAACAGTTCTCCTTGGACGGGGGCAGTGACAAGAATGGGTACACGGGGGAGTTTTGAGTCTAAATGTTAGATATTTATACAATAAATATGTAAAAGAAATAATTCATTCAGATTAAGCGTTCAATTGGTGAAAAGTGTGAAATATGTGTGGGAGGTCGGAGATTCGAATCACACCTCACGCATTATATTAAAAAGTCTTTGATTGTCCACAGAGGTCGCAGCAGTTATCGACGGGTAATTTCGCTTTAGGATATCGTGCTGTCACGATATTTGATCAGTCGATAAATTTTATTTCCTCACTTTATTGTATTGCAACTAGTTATAAATCTAACACTACTCTTGAAGGGAAATGATGTTACAGTAATAATGCTCAGCCAAAATTTCCCCATTTTTTTTTTTTATCTTTTTTCTTTTGTTAGTACAATTTCTCTTAGATTAATTTAATGCTTTATTGCATATATTTTTACTGCTTATCATTTATTAAATATAATCAAGAAAGAAAAAATTCTAAATGTTTGTTCAATGCCTTGTTTAGTTCAATCTAATTTATTTTTCTTTCTACAATCAAGAAAGAAACAGCTCAAAATATTAATGTATATTTGTTTTTTTACTCCAACCTATCAGTTCCAAAATTAACATGCATAGTTGAGACACAAACGTTTATTGAGCTTGTTTGGGAGGGATTTTAATCAAAAATATAGCCGTTATAGTCAATCTGTGGACCCCACCTGTGAGAGGGAAAGTCAAAAATGTTGGTTGATTTGATAGTTAACGGCTAAAATTTTGATTAAAATCCCTCCCAAACAAGCTCTAATCAAAACTATATCCTTGTTTAGCCCTGTGAAATCGATTGTATCATATACCGACCTTTCTCAAGTATTTGTCAAAATTTTAATTATATTATTTGAAAATCATGTTGTATCGTGTGGCCCACTCTGCTCGATGAGGGCCATTCTGGACTTCTTTTTTTATGAACTTTATTGAGCATATAGAAGAGACATATTCCAACCGTCTAGATCAACACACATTATACTTCTAGAATATCATAAAACTCCTCTAAAAATATGTAAGAATTTCAAATTTCGAAGGAGAGTGAAAGTCTCTCACGGCAATACCTCTTTCAACCACCCATTTCCACAATCAACAAAAAATGGAAAATGTCTTGAGGTGGAGGAGATCGAATTTGTGGATGAGAACTTGCTAGGGAAGTTGCAATGGTTGAGGAGGGTGGGCTCTGACTGGTTTGCAAAATCCTATTCAATCAAGCAATAAAATCTCAACAAGTGAAATGTTCGAAACAAAACATAGGTTGGTTTTTGTACAAATTTTGCAACTAAATTTAGCCCCTATTTGGTGCAGATAAAAATAAAATCTGCGGTTGAAAAGTTATGGGTCTCATGAAGACTTGAAGTGTGTAGTTAAAATTAATTATTGAGTTTGACTTAAAATTTTAATCCAACCCAAACAAGGGAAAAGTTGGTGGTGGGTGATGTTGCAAGTTGTAATCAAATAAACAATAAGGCATATATTCACTTTGAGTTATTGGCGAGATTTAATATTAAAATTTTAACTTACATATATTTCTTATTATTCAAAATACTGAATAATTATCTTTTTGCACAAATCATAAGTGTGTAGTTGAATAAATTTGTAGTGCTGAGGGTATTGAAAATTCTACGGCAAACTTCTGAAATTGGATATAAATCGAGGTAAATTGTAATATCAATTCAAAATAGATCATTAGCTAGTCTTCCTCTTCTTTCATGTTTGGTATACTAACTCGAAGAAATTGGGATTTTTTTTTTAGGGTAAATTACATTCAAATATTATTACCTACTATCGTTGCACTGTTGGCATAGTTTTTAGGGATAATTGCAGCAATGGTACCAAGCCTTTCATTTAGTAGCAGACTTTGCCCAAATCTTTAATTTGTGTCATCCACGATATCAAACCTTTCATTTTTGCCACCAACGGTATCAAACCTTTCAAAATGTCCGTAGTTGAAGTCCAAATGGATGATTTCTGTTAGTTTAACCGTTAGTTGACCAAATTAAAGATTTGGACAAAATCTGCTACAATGAAGGTGGATGGATTTTGGTTTGTTTGGTTAAGGTTGGGTGAGGGAATGTGGGAGGGAGGGGGGGGGGGGGTAAGTGTGGGGGGTGGGAAGAAGATGAACTATTTTGGATGAAGTTTTGGATTTCTGATTCCATGGTCAATCAAGATGAAATTTTGGGTTAAATGCACATACAGGGTTCCTTAGAGCCACTGTCATTGCATCAGAGCGCACAATCGATTTTGGGGACTCTATTCCCGAGCTTGTTGAAACTTTCTCGAATTTGCAAATTTGGGGTAGGGTGGGTTTTTAATTTTAATTATTTGATTTTGGTATTTTATTATTCAAAAAATGTAAAATTACCATTTTAACCTTTTAAAATCGATCAACATTATTGTTAAAAGTCAATTATTTGGTCAACTAACTGTCAAACTAACAGAAACCATCCATTTGGACTTTAGCTGCGGACATTTTGAAAGGTTTGGTACCATTGGTGGCAAAAATAAAATATTTGTTACCGTGTATGACACAAATTAGAGGTTTGAGCAAAGTCTGCTGCTAAATGAAAGGTTTGGTACCGCTGCTGCAATTATCCCTAGTTTTTAACTATGTAATGTTACTTTTAAATAAACGTATCATTTGACTTATTACTATAATTGGAAGTTAAACGAAGAGTTCAAAAATTGTTCCATATTCGTAAAATCATGACATGTTTCTTATAAATGTGAGAAAAAAATATGAATATTTTTCAACCCTCCAAAGCTAAAACATGTAGTGGGAAACGGAAAAACATTAGTTTTAACTTTGACGTTATTCATACATGTTTTTGGCATTCCTTCAAATAATCATTAGAGTAATAGTAGAGTGTATTTTTTTTTTCTCATTTTTTAACATCACTTTTGTCAATACGAACCAAAATTTCTAACGAAAACAATCCTTGATTGGTTCACAATAATGAGAAATCTAGGTGAGTCAAATTCATGATTCATCGTTACGATCCTCATATAAAAAAATATCAAGAACAACGTTGAAAAAGAAATAAGTAACGACAATACGAACAAAATAATTTACGTGGAAAAATAGAGATATCATTATATGTAAAATTGTAACAATCCTAACATATTCCATGGCTATCTTTCAAATTGAGATAAATAAAATACCAAAGTCTGAAAAGCATACTATTACGATTACTTAAAGAAAAATTCAATTTATAAAGAGGAATAATAGTGGATCCTATGAAATATATGAATAATAATTAGTAGTAAATATGAATATGTGATTAAAAATAATGTTTGACTTTTACTGAATTTATAAAATTATTTATAAATTTTATCCAAACGAAATACTAATATTTCCTACGTTCGGACAATTTATATAGAACATATTCCAACTCTTGTCTAATTCGATCTTCTACGGTATAATAAGAGTTAAACCAATTTTTGGGGTGAAATTAAAGTCAAGTCCCTTCAAAACCAACTTTTGGGGGGATAAGACCAAGTCCCTTCTATCGTATATAATATGGTAAACAATAAACATTGTACCCGTAATTCTTATGCATTGACTTGGTACGGTTGGTCTTTACTTCTTTGCACAATTTATATTTTTTTGTCATGCTCATGCATAATTAGTTCAATAATCTAATTTAAGATTTTTATTTGTTTTTCACTCCAAACTGTCACCTTCAAAATCACCATGCATAGAGGAGTAAATGTTGATTGAGCTATTTTAGTCAAGGCTCGATACTTGTTTAGCCCTACAAAATGGATTGAAAAAGTAAAATCATGTTGTATCATGTGGCCCACGCAACTCGATAAGGGCCATTCTAGATTTCTTTCTTTTTTTTAGATGAACCATATTGAGCTTTAGGAGAGACATATTATACTCGTCTCGAAACAGGTTACACTTCTAGAATATCATAATAATACCTTTCAAAATACGTAACATTTTCAAATTTCAAAATAGAGTAAAAATGTCCCACCATAATACGTATTCCAACATCCATTGACGCAATGAGCGAAAAATGGAAAAGTTGTGTTTGATAACACCCTTTTTCCATGGAAAATGGAATTCAAATTCCATTTTCCATGTTTAATGGTGATTGATGCTCCAAAATTTTCCACCCTTGGGTGGATAATTTTTTCCCTCCACTAAATTATTTTTCCACCTCTCAATTCTGACTTTTTTTTTTTTTAACAATGAAAACAAATGTCATAATCAATTGTGAAAAAAAAAAATTCACTTTAATTGACAATTTTTATGTAAAATAAAGTCAAACAAATACTAAACTTTGATGAAAAAATTGATTTTTTAAAGAAATTTTTTGTTTCTTTTTTTTTTTTTTAACTTTTTTATGTACACCAAGCACTACCGTAATTTTTAAACTAAAATTTAAGGGTCGTTTAGAGCTTGATTGGGAGGGATTTTAATTAAAATTTTAATTAAAATTCTAATCGTTAACTATCAAATCAATCAATATTTTTGACTTTTCCTTTCACAGGTGGAGTCCACGGGTTGACTATAACGGCTAAAATTTTGATTAAAATCCCTCCCAAACAAGCTCTAAGGATGTTTGATCCTCCAAAATTTTCCACCTTTGAATGGAAAATTTTTTCCCTCCACGCGCCTATTTCTAGGCATGGAGGACAATTATTTTCCCACCTTTTAGGTGGGAAAATCAATTCTGACAAATTTTTTTTTTTTAACGATAGAAATAATTTTCATAACTAATTGTGAAAAAAAAACTTTAATGGACAATTTTTATGTAAAACAAAGTCAAACGAATACTAAATTTTGATGAAAAATTTGATTTTTTTAGGAAAAAAAAAATTTTCATTTTTTTTTTTTTACTTTTTGGTGATGGAAACAAATTTTATAACCAATTGTGAAAAAAAATTATCACTTTAATGGACAATTTTCATGTAAAACAAAGTCAAACGAACACAAAATTTAAAAAAAACTCGGATAGAAAATTATACCAATCAAACACACTAAATTAACAATTCTCTGCAAAACAATTTCTACGCAATTACTTTCCCTGAAATTCATTTTCTTTCCACATATTTTTCACTTTTACAATCAAACGGACCCTTAAGGTGGGAAAGGTGAATTGGTGGATGAGAGCTTGCTAGGGAAGTGGCGATGGAGGGTGAGCATTAACTGGTCTGCAAAATCCCTGTAAAATTAAGCAACGAAAATCTCAACAAAAGTGAAATGTTTGAAACAAAACCTACGTTGGTCTTTTATACAATTTTTTCCATAAAAATTAAGTTGTTGGTGGTGATATTGAAAGTCTGGTTTCCTTTTTTAAATATTTTTAATAAGGGTATATATACGGTTTGAGTTATTGGACGAGATTTAGGGCGTGTTCGATTGTATTTAAAATCCAATTAAAATTGAAAATATGATCGTTATTAGGTGTCACTCGTCTAAGAAAAGTCAACAATAACGACTAATTTTTCAATTTTAATTTCTACCGAACACGCCCTTAATATTATAATGATAATTTTCTGTTATTCCATAATACTCTCAATAATGCATAATCATCTTGTTGCACAAATCATAAGAGTGTGGTTGATTGAATTTATAGTGTTGACGGTATTGAAAATCGTATACAAACCCAGATAAACTGTAACATTAAAGGTCCATTTGATTGCAGTGGTGGAAAATGGGTGGAAAGAAAATGTTTTACAGGGAATTGATTTTCCTAGAAAATGTTTTACTGAGAATTGTAATTAATTGTGTTTGATTGGTATAATTTTTCATAGAAAAATGTTGAAAGTTTTGTGTCTATTTAGGTATCTTTACTCCATGTCATATTTTGACAATATTCTTTGGATCAATATTTTCAATAGTTAGCCTAGGGTAAAGTTTGGCTCGATGAAGAGCTACCTTTGTTATTTTTGATATCTTGAGTAACTTCTCTGATGAGAATTTTCATATCTTCTTTACCAGCAATATGTTTAAGGGTGTGTTCGGTAGAGATTAAAATTATATTAAAATTGAAAAACTAGCCGTTATTGTTGACTTTTATTAGACGAGTGGGACCCAATAACGACCATATTTTCAATTTTAATTGAATTTTAAGCCCGGCCAAACAAGCTCTAAGTATTCCTTGTGAAGGGAT
>CAIGRQ010244859.1:0-11346 GCA_903798375.1 Fraxinus sp. D2006-0159 | reverse complement strand
GTTGAACCTTGATTTTGAGTACTAAGCCCCTGTTTGTCCCACATTATTTTTTTCATTCTCATTCTTCTACTCATTTTCAACCACACATTCTTCAATAAAATAATATTTTTCATCACGTCAATAACTTTTCCTTCTTTTTCAACCACATATTTCTCATCTCACTTCAAAAAAATGCATTCTTCTCATATATTGGTCTGTTTAGCTATTTATAACCGAAAATTTGTAAAAGTTTCAAATTTTCCCCTTCAAAATGTGTTTTTTGTTCTCAATAACTAAAATAATGTATGCAAAATGTAAATTTGTAGAGTCCGATATACAAATTGTATAGCACACTAAATGCAGAGTCCGATATATTGTAGATTTCATTAATCAATAGTTTTAAAAGTACTTTTCTTGAAGTCAAGTTCTATGTAAGAGTGCACGGCACATCAATTTAACAAATTTAGTTTAATTTAATTTGATTTTAGGACTCATCATAAATTTATCTACAAATTAATTCACGCCTATTTCTTCCGTTGTTGAAATGAAAAGCAACTAAAATTTGGTTGATTTCATTATATTTTAACTATAAAATAGTTATTAAAACAACCAATCAATTGATTGTTGAAAGAATAATTGGTTGTCAATACAAACCTTTTACGACAAGTTACTTAGTTGCTAAAATAATACATTTTAACGATCAAATGTATTTTTAGTCATTGAATACATTCGCTAGCATTATTTTGCCAATCAACGTGCAACCAACTAATTTTGGTCGTTGAATGTGATCAACAATTAATAATGTATAATATTTATATGATAATTGAAATTGGTATTTCATGTTGTGCCTTTGTAATGTAATAGAATTATTATTCAACTTATTTTGTTAATTAACTTTAAGTACCTCGAATAACCAAGCCCATGTTGGTTTAAGTAAAAAACAAATAAGAAATTTTGATAAAAGTTGTAAAATGTATGGTATTTTTTAAAAAATTGCGAATATCATAAAACGTATACAAGAAAATTGATTTTGAAAATGGAGCCGAACATGGTCGTTGAAAGAAAAAATAATAGACCATGATTTACCCAGTGTGCACTCACGAGTAGCGACTGCGGGTTACTACGTAAAAAAAATAGACTAAAAAATTGTGATACTTTTCTTAAATAAACTTTTGACTATTCTATATTTCAAAAAGTACATAGGACAATTCTCTAGCTTAAAAAGGTTTACTCCAATCATTCACACAATAATTCCTTCTTTTACAACTTATATTAAAGTCTTGTTTGAGCCATCTATTTTTCTCATTAAAATGACAAATATAATCGTTATCCATCACATCAACATTTAAATTCAAATTTTCTATCTCTTATGTGGGCCCCAATAATGACTATATTTTTTATTTTCAATTTTAAAAAATATGGCTCGAACGAGGGCTAAGTCCTTGTTTGACATTCATTCCCCTTCTCATTTTTTTTCTTTTTTTTCATTTCGATCACATATTCTATCAATAAAATAATATTACACATAAATCCACAAATTATCTTTACTTATTAACCACACATTCTTTTATCAATCACTATTCTTAATCAAATTCTTCTCCAAAATGGATGTCAAACCAGGGCTAAATAAAGTTATCGGATGACTTAACTGAAACTAAATATGAAATTGAGTGATTATGATGACATAAAATCAAATTGAGTGATCAATATCATACTAAGTATGAAGTTGAATGACCATCGGTGAATTTAACCCATTATAATAAACTTTTACTATTTTGTTATCAAACAATGCAAATGGTTCAAAATTATAACTCATAAAGCACTAGAACATGAGAGTTTAAAAATGTAACTCCTCACAATCTTTTATTTGAGTGAGTTGATTATCGACACACCAATGAGATAATAAATAAAATAATTACTTCTTTAAGTTGCCAAATAATTGAGTCCCATTTTTTGTTCAAAATGAATTTTGGAATAGTACATTTATGAAAAATTTGTAGTTAAAAAATAAGAAAAAAATTGAATTTGGGAATTATATTACTTTGTTGAAAATAAGAGCGAGATAAATGTGTTTTGTAAATAATGAAGACCAAACGAGGGCTAAATATGTTTTTATCTACACATTTCGTATGATTCAAAACTAATATCAATTTATTATTCACGCGTTTTTTAGGATCTACGTCTTATAACCACTTAAATTTTAATCATTTCCTTGACGTAAACTTATTTGAATCTACCATTATGCTACTTGTACATTATTTATATACAACTTGGATGACATTTTAATAGATTGCAAAATCGAGACTATTGATTATTTATTATGCTACTTGTACATTATTTATATACAACTTGGATGACATTTTAATAGGCTGCAAAATCGAGACTATTGATTATTTTAAGTGTTGGAGAAATTATTGATAAAATTGTGTGTCACATAATACATTGTAAAATAGAATATCAATTAGAAGGCACGTCTAAACCATTATGTCATATTGAGTGCCGCAAATGGGATATTTCATCACACCTTTTTCAATCCACTTGCTCAATGATATGTTGGGACATTAAATTTTAGATTGTCCTTTTGCATTGTTTTTCATTTCTTTTCTTTGCTTTGATTGGAAAAGGAAATGTGTGGGGGTCTTCTTGACTACATGTCGGCATATCAAATAGTCCTATGATTTAATAGTCATAATAAAATTGCAATAGTGATCTCTAACTTTTTATCTTTTTTGTAGATTTTAACCTAATTTTCAATTGATGCCGACGAAGGTTCCAAATCTTTGAAGAATTAGCAACGAAGGTCCAAATGAATGGAAATGACACTTAATTAACCAAGAAATTAAAATTTTGATCAAATTAAAAAGGATAAAATTGTATATTTATATTTCCCAAATATTAACCATTAAAACAAAGAAAAAAAAAATTTGCCACACCCATCACCACCACCACACCCCACTATTTCCCATCTTTATCTTCTCCATTTTTACACCACCACCTCCGCCAACCATCTTCTGAGCCCACAACCATCTTCTCCTCAACCGCACTTTAAATTCGCAACCCATCTTCAAAATTACCTTTCAAGTCTTCAAAACTTATTCCCAAATTAGCCCATGTTTGGTCTGAATTAAAATCTAATTTTAATCCAAGTCAAAGTCAAATAATCAATATTAAATATATCTTCCATGAGTCCCACAACTTTTCAATCACATATTTTAAAAACTTTCATTACAATTTACTAAAAATCAAATATTAATCCCCACCAAATACCTTCTTAATCATTATAATGGCATTTCCTCTCCTGTGAAAGGGAAGAAACAAAAGAAAAGTTCTAACTGTTTTCCTCGATTTCTTTCAATTTAGATTTTCTACTTTTTTGTTCAAGTTCTGTGATTTTCAATTTTAATTTCGATCATTGTATGGAGGAGTTGGTTGGCATTTCAATTTCGATTTTCGACTTTCATTCAAGGTCTTTATGGACGAGTTGGTTGGTGTTACTACTCGTGTTACTGAAAATAGGAGTTGTTATTTGAGATTTGTGGTGGCGGTGGCGACAGAGTCTGCAGAAGGCAACTTCAAGGCGATGGTGGAGGAGTGGCGGTTCTTGGTTTAGAAGTCAAGTTGCCAATGAAGAAACTAATATCGGCGCCACTATTGTCGCAGCGAAATTTGATTAAAGTAAAAGGCTTCCATTGTTAGACCATCGCCTTTCTGGTTTTCATGGAGTGGGTTGGGATGTGATGGGGCATGTTTCTTTTTTTGGTTTGTTTTGTTTTGTTTTGTTTTTAGTTTAATGATTAATATTTGGGAAAATGTAAATATATAATTTTACCCTTCTTAATTTGATCAAAATTTTATTTTCTTAGTCAACTGATGGTCAAATTTCATCCATTTGGACGTCCGCTATTAATTTCTCAAAGGTTTGAGATATTTGCTGGCACAATTTGAAGGTTATGATAAAGTATGCAAAAAAGTGAGTTTAGGGACCGCTACTGCAATTTTCTCTAAAATTATTTATTGTATTCTATCATGAAGATGAGTCCTGGATTCAAACTTTTCTTAAATAGCTTTCATTAACATTGTTACTTGATGCAAGGATGAAAGGAGAATCGATTTGTTTGAATATTTTTTCAAACAGATTACCATCAAGTCAACTCCGTGAACTTGAAGACCATAAACCTATATAATCATTTTNCTGCAATTTTCTCTAAAATTATTTATTGTATTCTATCATGAAGATGAGTCCTGGATTCAAACTTTTCTTAAATAGCTTTCATTAACATTGTTACTCGATGCAAGGATGAAAGGAGAATCGATTTGTTTGAATATTTTTTCAAACAGATTACCATCAAGTCAACTCCGTGAACTTGAAGACCATAAACCTATATAATCATTTTGAGATAATTATATGTGCACAATTGAATATTATCGAGACATCTTTTGAAATTTATTTTCACAATGCATCTTACATTATTATTTTAAAGTTTCTTTCAAAAAAATGAAAAATCCATTTGAGTACCCTAAGCTGAAATTCTTTTGTATATAATTTTTACATAGTTTATCGTACGTACAAGTACTTGAAAGTCTGCAATTAACATTTTCTCCTCTTATCTAAAATCAAATTAAATACGTAAGATGGAGAAGAAGCGACAAAGACATAGGTTGAAGAGGTTGCTAGGAAGGTCCAAAAAACACTAAAGAAGAGAGAAACGAAAAAAAGAGAATGCATCTTGGTCACAAAGTCAATTGAATGTAAGCAATTTTGACACAACTCAATGACGTGAACTTGTGTAATATATGAAAATTGACCCTACCTACTTTTACTTTTATATACATGAAAATTGACTCCGCTTACTTTTACTTGTAAATCTACGATTTACGTATAAATGACTCGTGTTAACTATACTATGACATCGATGACTAAGTGTTTGTTTCGCTTTACTTATTAGGTGATTGAAGTTATAATGTGATAAAAATGAGTAGTGTACAACAGTTGTACGTCCTAAGAAATGTGTTGTTAAAATTAAAGTTTGACTTTTAAATAATAATGTACTTGCAATATATAAAACAAATAACCTTGGTGACGTGTGATTTATTTTGTTGGTCGACTAGTGTAGGTTATCATCTCGTGATAGTTTGAATTAAACAAAATTGGTATTATGTATCCAAGGATGGTTGGAGACTAAAAAATATAATTCATACAATTTCACCTTCTCCTAAATTGAGCGGATAGTATTAGGAAACTGAACGTAAAATTTAGAGCGCAACTCAAGTGAAATTGAGGAAAAACTGAAAAGAAAAGCATTTGGATTTTACGTGAATAACCCTATTCAGTTTGGAGTAAAAATCACGGGCAAATATGAACGAATTCTACTATAATGAGAGAATTACAATCTATAATATATTAAATATCATATCAAATGAGAATCATTTTTAATATATATTTAATTTATAAACTATAATAAATATTATAATTAACATTAATATTCATTTAATTTAATATTAGTTAGAATTTATGCCCTTGTTACTAACAATTAATTAACATTTACATTCATTTAATAAATATTAATTAGAATTTTACATTCAGTTTATTATTCATGTCCATATATGATAATTAGCATACAATTTCACTTAATTAAAAATTATATTATATTAGTTTAATATAAATGATTTAACATTCATTGCAACGTATATATTCCTTGGTGTTAAGTCTAAATTAATTAATATTCACGTTAATTTATGTATCATATATGCCATCCATTTTCATTCATTTAATTGTAATTTTAATATGCATTTTACTACTTACGTGCATATATAATAATTAAGATTTATCTTCAGGGCTTGCATTTCTCTCATATTTAGATCAAAAGGATAAATGAAAGATCAAATATTACTTTCATAACACTTATAATATATTTCAGAATAATGTGCAACGCACATTCAATTCTTACTAGTCTATGTAAATACACAAGATGACATTTATTAATTTAGGAGAAACAAATAGAAAACCTTTGGGAGGAAGCAATAATTTCTCTCTCTATTATTTGTATCGCTCAAAGACTTTACTCTTTGAGGGATTAATCTCTCGTTGATAGAATGCAATTCGCGGTAGAAATTCTTTAATTACAAGTAAATATGTATTGTTCGTTAAAGTTCCTATTGCAATATTTCAACAATGATATTGTATAGTTGAAGAACTCATCAATCAAATTGTATTGCACGAAGAAATCAATTTCAAGTCTAGCCCTTGTTTGGTATAGACTAAAATCAAATTTTTAATAGATTTTGGTAACAATTGATGAAATGTGTGATTGCAAAGTTATCACATAAAATGTGAGGTTAAAATTAATTGTTGATATTGTAATTTAAAACTTTAATTTAATTTTAATCTACAAATAAAGATATTTGGGTATATGTCTAGAGTCTAGACCATTTGTACGACATATATTTTATACACATCTGAAAGCAAGAAATTAAAAACCAAATGAATTGAGACCGGGAGTTCACTATGTCTCGGTTAGAGCTTCATCGAAATAGATTAAGCCCTTTGCACTAATATCAATCAAGAAATCAAGCATAACAAGAGTTTGTTATCTGTTTTGAACCAAGAACACTAAAATCGTTGTGAAAATGTCCTCTGTGTTCACCTTAATGGGTGCGATGTTCCGGCTATTTCAGTCAGCGGTTGCTACCTGCAAAATGAGGTCGGGGCTTTCTCCCTCATTGTACCTCCGACGTGAGAATCAGTAATCTATTTAGAGTAGGAGAATAATATAATGGGAATGCAAATAGTTCCGATTCCAAAAGTGCAATACTTTTCTCACCTTGGAGGTATTTATAGGCACATGTTGCTACGCATGCGTTCGGCGGTTACTGGTGCCACGTGTCCCACATAAACCTCTCAACTTTCCCCATGTTCTGGTTGAATGACCTCCACTCCTCAAGTGGTTGGTTGTACCCACGTTTGCTGTTGAGTGGTTTCTGTTTAGCTCATTATCATTTATGTGATTAAGTGTGGCGTTGAGCCCATAGTGGTAGACAACATATGCAAGCGTAGAGGGTTTCATGGGGGTCGACGGCCTCATGGGGTCGACGACCGTATAGTGGTAGACAGTCTATGTAAACGTAGAGGGTCTCACAGTGGTAAACGTCTCATGGAAGTAGGCGACCTCATGGTAGTAGGCGATCGGCATCATAGGGGTCGATGGCCTATGGGAACGTAGAAGGCCTCATGGTAGTAAGCGGCCTCATGGTGGTAGACGGCCTCATAGTGGTAGACGGTCTCATGGGGGTCGACGCCCGCATTGGGGTAATGACCTCATAGCGGTAGACGGTCTCATGGGGGTCGACAATCTCATAGATAGGGGTAGGCGACCTCATAATGGTAGACGGCCTCATGGGGGTCGAGATGTCATAGATAGTGGTAGACGGCCTCATGGGGATCGAGATGTCATAGATAGTGGTAGACGGCCTCATGGGGATCGACAGCCTCGTGGTGGTAGGCGACCTCATGGGGGTCGACGGCTTATCATGTTGTGTTCTACGTGGAGTGCATATCAAGTGGCTTTCACCCCACCAGTCATCTTGAATAATTATTAATGTTATCATGTATCATTAGCCCCTATCCCTTGTTGATGTTCATCGACATGTGATAGCATCATCACTTCTTCCGTGTTGCACAGGTGGCACCCTATAAGTGGGCTTTAGTCTTGGGGTAAATTTTCTCCCAAAAAAATTCAAAATCTATCAACATTGAAAGAGGTGTGTATCCTCCCATTTCACTCCCTCTTTTCATTTATCTAAATTTTCATCATCCTCATTCTCCTTCGAGGTAATTTCATCCCCCGAATTCCTTCATCTCAATTTTTTTTATCATGTCATTTCTTCTTCATCCGATGAAAGTGAAAACGAGGGGTGTGTAAATCGTCCGACCCATCATCGCGGTCAACACTGGTCGAACGTCAACCAAGCGATCGACAAGCACCGACCAACTGGCTGGTCGAGGTTTGACCAATCGGTTGGCTGGCCGAACCTCGAACAGTCGATGAGTTCGACCGGCCATTTCGATATTATCGCTTGAGGTGTTCAAATTTTTAATGATTCCGTTAGTCTACTCAATCCGGCTGAGATTCATGCCTTCCAACCAAGTTCTCCCAAAAGACACATTGATTCGACTAAGTTCTTAAACCAAAATATAGAGATGTCGTAGAGTTATGGTTTTGAGTTTTAAGTATTTTTTGTTTTGAGGACTCACCACCAGCCCTTAGAGCAATTTTGAGCTATTTAGTTTTTTCACTTAGTTGATCACCACTATATGTCGAGCAATCTTGGGTTGTCGAATGCAGGGTCTGGTGATTTTGTGTCTTAACCATTTTTTGAACCTGCCCTCGATGATCCAAAATAGCTAGAGACATAGCGGTGAACAAAAAAATCAAAAAATTGACTAGCCCAAAATCGCTAGGGACTGGTGGTGAGTTTTCAAAATCAAAAGTGGTTAAAGCTCAAAATCATCGGACCCTGCATTCGGCAACCCAAGATTGCTCAACACATAGCGATGAGCAACGAAGTCAAGAAATTGGTTAGCTCGAAATCGCTTTAAGGCTATGGTGAGTTTTTAAAACAAAAAAATGGTTTAGACACAAAATCATCGGACCTTGCATTCGACAACCCAAGATTTCTCGACATATAGCGGTTAGCAACTGAGTGAAAAAACTGAATAGCTCAAAATCGTTCTAAGGGATGGTGGTGAGTCCTCAAAATAAAAAATTCTTTAAACCACAAGACTCTACGACATCTCTATATTTTGGTTTAAGGACTTAGTCGAATTAATTTGTCTTTTGGCAGAACTTGGTTGGAAGGCATGAATCTCAACTGGATTGAATAGACTAATGAAATCATTAAAAATTTGAACACCTCAAGCAATAATGTCGGAATGGCCGGTGACGAGTGAAAAACTCGTCGACCGTTTGAAAGTTGGCCAGCCAACGGATTGGTCAACCGTTATCCAACAAGTCGATCGGCCTCACTGGTCGACGTGAGACCGGTGTTGACCACGACGATAGTTCGACTGATTTACATACCCCTTCGTTTTCACTTTCATCGGATGATAAAGAAATGAATGTCATATACCTAATTAAGAAATTGAGACGAAAGAATTAGGGGATGAAATTACCTCGAAAGAGAACGAGAAGGATGAAAAATTCTATAAATGAAAAGAGGGAGTGAAATGGGATGACATACACATTTTTCAATGTTGATAGATTTTGAATTTTTTGGAGTAAAATTTACCCCTAGACTAAAGCCCACTTATGGGGTGCCACTTGTGTAACACGGAAGAAGTGAAGATGCTATCACATGTCGATGAACATCGACAAGGAATATGGGGGCTAGTGATACATGATGACATTAATAATTATTCAAGATGGCTAGTGGGGTGAGAGCCACTTGATATGCACTCCACGTAGAACACAACATGATATGCCGTCGACCCCTATGAGGCCGTCTTCCACCATGAGGCCGTTGACTCCTATGAGGCCGTCTACCACTATCCATGAGGCCGTCAACCCCCATAAGACCGTCTACCGCCATGAGGCCATCTACTACCATGAGGTCGTCGACCTTCATGAGGCGACCGTCGACCCATAAGGACATCTACCGCTATAAGGCCGCCTACCACCATGAGGCTCTACGTTCACCTAAGCTATCTATCCCCATGAGGCCGTCTACCACCATGAGGTCGCCTACCTCCATGAGCCGTCTACCACCGTGAGACCCTCCCTCTATGTTTACATAGACTGTCTACTACCATAGATCGTGGATCCCATGAGGCCGTCGACCCCCATGAGACCCTACACACTTGCATAGGCCGTCTACCACTATGGGGTCAAACGCCACAATCACATAAATTACAATGAGCTAAACAATAACCGCTCAACAGCAAACATGGATACAACAAACCACTTGAGAAGTGGGGATCATTCAACTAGAACGTGGAAAAAGTGGGGAGGTTTATATGGGATATGTGGCACCAGTAACCGTCGAACGCATGCATGGAAACATGTGCCTATAAATACCTCCAACATGAGATATGTATTGGATTCTTGAAACCCGAACTATTTGCATTCCCATTATACTATTCCCTACTCAAAACAAATTATTGATTCTCAAACGAGATGTATAATGGGGGAGAAAGCCCCGACCTCATTTTTCAGGTAGCAACCGCTGACTAGAGTAGCCGGAATACCTCACCTATTAAGGTGAACATGGAGGACAATCTCGCAACGGTTTCAAACACCATCTAGATATTAATACACTTGTTAGGATACGGTAACCCGATTTCTCATGTTTGGCCTCACCCTGCCCGAAAAGCTCGTGGACGTATGTGGTGAAACCAAAGTTATGAGAATTCTTGGAAGTCTGGACGACAATGTATGTTAGGGTTTCATATACTTTGTTGTATCCGTCAAAACATGGATCTCGTGTACTCATCTTTGATTATTTCTTCTTCTCTGCTCGTAGTTTTTTGTCTCGAATTTTCAAGTAAATTTTTGTGTTCCTATTCTTATTTTTCTATTGCCTATTCTCACTTTCACGTAACAACATTACACCAAAGCTGAAACAACTAATCTCTAATGCGATACAATTCCTCAAGAACGGACTGTTATCAAAATTCTAGCCCCAAATTGAATCCTTCTCATTAAATTAATAATCGGACATTGTTATTCAGTTCACGTTATCAAATGCGTCACATTACTTATGTTTTATTATGTATATATAAAATTAAATGAAGTAATATTAAATTGCATTAGTGAGGTAAAAAAATGTAAAATAAAGTAAAGTAGCATATTAGATTGCTCCTCCTCGTTGACATTTTCATCCCTGCTCTTCTTAATATTGCGCTACATTTAGGGATGGTAATGAGGCAGGTATGTGACAGGTCAGTCATTTTCATCCCGTCCTGTCAAGTATTTCTATTATCTTATCTCATCCCCATACCCGATTAAAACGGGATGGGACGTCTGCCCTATTTTTCGCCCCCATTTATTTTTTATTTTTATTTTTTATGTATTTAATTAGTAAATATTATTACTTTTACTAATTTATTAAAAATAACTTATGTTCTCTTTAAAAATAATGATAAATTTAATATTTTTGTTCGATAAAAAACTTAAATTTGAAATTAACCTTAAATAAGGTGGGTAGCGTGGCGTGAACTATGTTTCCCGTCCCCACCTCGTACTTGTTTCGGGGTGATGACCATCGCCCCATTTACCCGATTATGTGAGTAATCCTCCCCCCATTTGGGGCGAGGCCACAAGGGTATCGAGTTGATCGAGTTTTTATGCCATCCCTAGCTACAATGCCTTATCC
>CAIGRQ010244809.1:0-10541 GCA_903798375.1 Fraxinus sp. D2006-0159 | reverse complement strand
AAAATTAATGGCTGTAATTTCATTCAATTTCCAACAAGTGTCACATGTGATAAAATAAACGTTAACACGTGACAAAAATATATGACGAAATCATGCTTGAGCTACCACTACTTTGCTTCATGCCAGATTGCTAGTGTGAGCACAATGATATATAGCCCCTGTTTGGGTTCCATTTTTTCAAAATTCATTTTCAATCATACATGTTTTTCATAAAATAATATTACACGTACATTCAATTTTTTTAACCATACATTTTTCAAAAAACCACAATTCCAAAATGCATTTTTTATCAAATTCTCATTGAAATGGAGCCTAAACAGGGTCATGATTCGGGATTTGAAATCAACTCGAATTTTGATCTTGACATCCTTGTTTGGACACATTAAAATTTTCATTCCCATTCTTCTACTCATTTTCAACCACACATTCTTCAATAAAATAATATTTTCCATCACATCAATAACTTTTCCTTCTTTTTCAACCACATATTCCCCATCACATCAACACAATTATTTAGCCCCTGTTTGGGCCACACTTAATTTTTCATTCTCATTCTTCTACTGATTTTTAACCACACATTCTTCAATAAAAGAATATTTTCCATCACATCAATAAATTTTTCTTATTTTTTAACCACACATTCTCCATCAATCTACTATTCAAGAATACATTCTTCCAAAATAATGTGACTTAAACACACTAGTTATTTTTAAATGTAGGCATTTTACCACGAAATTGATAGACTCGCTATGAATTACGTTAGTGTGATATGTAGTTCAACGACCTCAGAAAATGCTTCTTTTATGTCTTATAAACTAGCCATAGCTTGTTGATCGATATATTTTACACACTTATTTAGACTTCTTTATAATAGCTCGTCGTGAGTAGGTAAGTAGTTCGAGTATTTTTAGTCAATTATTATTGAATATAGTTTATCATGGTGTTTTAGGTGAGAGGTGTTTCGAAGTCAAGAACGTGTGGATTTCAAGCTCACATTATAGCGTTCCTTCTAATTACAATTTCATAGAACTAATTTCAAAGTAAATGTACTCCTCAAATGATAATAACTTAGTAGTCACGTCAGTGTAATTACAATTTCATAAAACTAATTAAAAAGTAAGAACATTTGTGACCTTAGAATGAATTGTTACATCACTGCAAAATCTTCAAACACTTGGCACAAACAACATGATCCTTCACTGAGTTATTCACATTACAATAAAGCTACTTGGCCCGGGTTGGTGACCGGGACATATGACAGGGGCGCGTGTCCCCCTCCTATTATGGAGGGGCGCCTATCTTCACATATAAGTGGGTATCTATGTAATGTAGGTCCCATTACTTTTTTTTTTTTTTTTAATATCATCACTTAATTTTCGAAAAAAGATTTAGCCCCTATTCGACACCGATTAAAATCTGAGTTTTAATTTAAGTCAAAGTTAATAACTAATTTTAACCACATATTTCAGAGGCTCCATAACTTTTTAACAATATATTTCATTAACTTTTATCAAAATCTACTAAAGAACTGATTTTAATCCCCACCAAACAGGGACTTATTATGAAATGTGTAAAGGAAAAATGTACTCAAAAGTGATGATAATGGGTTCACAACATGGGCACATGTAATACCAAATGGTTGAATGAACGCCATTCAAATTGCTTGGATATCTTTAGTTATAACTGGTTTGGTTTCTGTCCGTAAAGATCTCACTACTAACAGGTCACAAAACTAGATCAGAATCATTATCAACGAGTTCATAAAAAGTGATCACATTTATTCATCAAGCCCGGGATGTGGGTTGGAACTAGTCCGTCGCTTTTTACACTTTAAAATCTATATTTTCTATGCACCGCCGGGGATGTATATTTACAAGGCATTTGTATGAATTTGAGGAAAATGACTAGCCCATAATGACAAAGTCTGTTTCCATGCTACCACGCAATGTATTTCGATTTTCATGAAGAAAAACATACACCCAACACCAAATACAGTGTATCTAGTTTACTATCCATGTGGGTTTGTCCAAAGGGTGCTTAAAAAAGAAACAACCAATGCGTTTCTTGATTTGGTGGTTTTATTAATTGGTTTCTCAAGATGAAACATATGCTACGACATGTCATTTCCCATGTTGAAATTGTTGAAACACGACAAAAATATTTGACATAATCATGCCCATAACATTTTTAAGATACAACCACTTCACTTTTTTTGTTGGACGGTTGACATGAACATGATGATCTCAGACCAAGATTAGGAACCAAATCAAATTTGAATGTTGACATGTTAACCTCAGTCATTATTTTCTACCGAAAGGTGGGGGCCCTTATCGTGAATTAGGTCCAGGTGGTTGGTGATTTCGGGATCCTTAGGAAATGCCTCTTTTATGCCTCGAGTATTAGCTAGCCATATAGCCCCTGTTTGGTACATATTAAAATCTTCATTCTCATTCTTTTACTCATTTTCAACCACGCATTTTTCAATAAAATAATATTTTCCATCACATCAATAACTTTTCCTTCTTTTTCAACCAAAGAAATGACGATGGAAATGATGGGTGGCTCAAATAATATGGTTTTTAATTGAATGATTCACATTATAAGTGGTGATATATGAAATTTAGGTCCCATTACTTTTTTATGTAATCATCTTTGTTTCCTAAAGGACCTTTATATGAAATGTAGAGGGAAATCACACTCAATAAGTGAATGATGATGGAAGCTTGATTGAAAATATGGGACCATGAATTACTGAATGGGTGGTTATAAGAGAAGTCTGAAACCAAAGACCTGGTTATATTTTTTTGTTGTTAGACCTATTGCGCTTGTATGCTTGGAATGAAGTCTTTATTGAGACCCTCAAAGTTGCTATATTCTTCAAGTCTTTGTATTTTTAGTGGTTTCAGAATTAACCATCCAAATCCAAGTGCAACAGCACAAGAAATAGAATTTAGATATCAGATTTTAATTGAATTCATCAAAACATGATCAAGCAAGATCAAGATAAATGCTTGAAAACTGTTTATAAACAATTTAAATTAATCATCATCCTGGAAAAGATTAGCAAATTAAGTCTTGATCTTGCTTGCTTAAATAATGTTATTTAAGCCTGCCGGATCCCTTTCCTTAATCTCAATAAATATAAATAAATGGTGGATAAGTGTGTAGTATTTACGAGTCCCTCAAAATGTATTGATAAAATTTGATTAAGAGTCTGTTTGAACCCCAATTTCTGTTCAAAATACATTTAAGAATAACATTTTGATGAAGAATGCGTGGTTAAAAAAAGTTTTGGATTTACGTTTTATATTATTTTATTAAAGAACGTATGGTTGAAAACAAGAAAGAGAAAAATGCATTTTGAAACCAAGAACCAATTGTTTATAAACAATTTATAAACATGATCCAAACTTACGAAAATTTGTGAAATGAGGGATTTAGAATTGAATGTAATGAAATTTATAACAATTCAAATATAACAAAAAGCTCATGTTATTCTTGAAATAAAGAAACACATGTACGAAATAGATTGAGGTAAACCCTTAAGGAACATTTGATTGTATTAAATAAGAATAATAAAGAAAGAAGAATACATTGTTTTAAGAGAGTTTATGTTGGTACTAGGTATGTTACCTTGTCTTCTTCATGCACAATTTTTCCATCACAAGTCATTGAAATGAGGACAATAGTAAACAGCATTGACACAAAAGCAAACCAAGCCATTGCATGCATGAATCTTCCTCCATTTCCTCTCAAATTTCTACTAACTCTTTCAACCTTCAATTCTTCCTCCTTTTTTGCTTCGTCCAACGTTTGATTAACCTCGGAAAAAGAATCAGATCCCGAACAAGAACCGACAGATAATTTCTGTCGATGATTTTTCGCATTTTTCTGGACTGAGTTTTCATCCACTTTACAAACAGAAACCAAACACTCACTGCCTGTAATTTCTTCATCTTTTTTCTGTTCTAATTCCATATCAGCCGCTCCTTCAAAAGCTCCCAAAAGCTGCCTTCCTTTAAGTTTGCCACTTTTTATTGCAGCCCTTCTGTCTGTAATTATTTCTTCTACTACATAATCACTTTTTTTCACCTTATAAATTATTCCATCTGAAGGAGACCTTCTGTATTGTAGAGCAGACATTAGGCCTCTTGGAGACTTTTCCATTACTAAAAAAGAAGTAAAAATGGAGTCTGATGAACCCATCGAACATCTACGACTTAATTTTGATTGTTTATTAATGGTTTCCCAATCTTTTTCCAGATTCTTCAACTGTTCAAATAATGCTGCGATTTTTTCACTTTTTTTCGGCTCCATCTTCTCATGGCGTGGGGATTTTTTGGCTATTTTTTTTTCTAACTTAATTGTTTGTTAAGTGGTTTGTGTTGAAAAAATTACGGCAGTTGTTGGGGTTGATCGGGATGTGGTGTAGTGGATGAGATTGAGCAAGAATTTGAACATCCCACGTTCTGATAATTCCATTTCCAAATTTAAGTTTGAAAATGAATATCAAGAATTTTAAATTAAAACGTCTCTCTTTATAATTGTTACTTAAATATTTATTTTGTTTAGTCATTAGCAACATCTTAAATGGTGAAAAAATATTCGGCCAAAAAAAATGGTGACAAAATATACTATACTCACACTTGAGCCTTATTTTTTAAAACTTATTTTCAATCATACGTTCTTCTAACATAATAATTTTGGACGTAAACTAAAAATTTCTCTTTTTAGTTAGATATTCTCCAAAAAAAATTACTTCTTACAAAAACCATTTTAAAAAATAGGGCTTAAACAAAAACTATGAGACAATGGTGTACGCGTGGAGAAAATTTGATCTCCAAAATTTCGACCGTTTGCCTTTCATATCTAGTCATTGTTTGCCCACCATTTTGGAGAATTTATAAATTTTGGAATAGTGATTTATGAGAGAATGTGTGGCTGAAAAACTTTAGATTTATATGTAGTATTATTTTATTTGAAGAATATGTGGTTAAAATTTAAAAAGTGAAAAATCTAAAAAAAAATTAATGAGGGTCAAACAAGGGCCGAATAGAAGTTTAAAGTGAGTTGAGTTAGGTCAAGTTTCTTAATGGGTAAATGGCTCTACTGTAGTTTTCTGTCTAATTGAGCCAAGAATAAAGAAAAATGCAAGGTCCCCCATAGCCGTTTCTGGTCGGCGGACCGAAAAATATCGAGTTTGGCTCGAGATACAAAACCTCGTTGTTCCTATTGGGATTTTCCTTTTCAGCTATAATTCTCTATCTGTTTCTCTGTCTCTTTTTAAAACTCTTTAATTTTTATATTCATTTTCAATCATAAATTTACATAATAAAATATTTTTTTACGTAAATCTAAATTTTTAACTATCCCCATTCAAAATATCATTTTCTCACTAATGGTCAATGGACATCAAATAGGGTCTAAAAACTTACCCCGATTCCGACTATTTTCATCTCCTTCCAAATTTCTTAGCATGACCGCTGATCGTACTACGTAATGTTATTAACTAGTAAAAACTTGAGTATTGATATACCCCATTTTAAGACTAATTGTCCATTAATTGTCCATCAACATTTACTGGAAAAAAAAAATGGAATTGCAGCAGTCAAATTGCAGAACTCGTTGCTTATAATTAATAAAGTCTTTCGGATGATCACAACTTTATTACGGTATTATATAGAGAGTGACTTGTAATGACTAATTAATATCGTTCTTATATGTAATTTACTTATAAATAAATAATAATATACTGTTAAAATTTAACATACACTACTTTTTCTATATAAACATATTTGAATAAATTATAATTTTATATTTAATTTAGAAAAAAATTACTTATTTTAAATGTAACTCTGATCATAAATCAAAATGGATAACTTATTTTAAATCAATTCAGAACTTACATAAGATTAAACTAATTATACATACTTAGAGTATATTAAGTTTGATACTCCATGTGTTATCATAATATCGTGTCATTGATTGTTTAATGTATTGTTAAAATCAATATGTAAAAATATATTATCTCACAACCATGTCAAATTTAATCTATAATATATTAAATATAACATTAAGTGAGAATCATTTTTTTGAACGATTTTAACCCTACTATAATTTAATTATTTCAAAAATATCTTACTTTTCGTTTTTAATATGTAATAAATACTACAAAATCATTATCATGTATGAATTTCGTGTCATTAATTCTCAATTAATTAACATTCAAATTAATTTAAACTCAATGAATCTTGACTTGATGAATTCTACATGAATATATATTATTATAGATGAATTTATTCATATTCACGTATCTAGAAATTTTAATGGGTGTTTAAATTCATGTATTAGATTAATTCTTATGTACCAAATGTAGTATAAAAATGTTGTTTATTTGTATTTTTTCATCGTAACGAAAAATTTGAATCATAGAATTTGGGTTTTGAGAGTACAATTTTCTCTTAAATTTTTATTCTAAATTTTATTTTCTTTAGAGAGTTTAATAATTATCAAATTATTCCTACAAGTTGATATCAAATATTACTTTTATAATATTTATAAAATATTTCAGAATAACATGCAATGCACGTTCAACTTGACTAGTGTTAACAAAGATATGCATTTAGCATAATTGACTTACATATTACATGTAATTAAACTTTGTGAGCAATATGTTGGGACTTGTGATTTGGGAATTATCTTGTCGCAATCCCACATCAGAGGAAGAATAAGGATGGATTTCCTTCGGGGTGATCGAGTTGGTGGAGCAGGTGAACATGGAGACCGAAAATCACGAGTTCGAATCCCTTGCCAACACTTCGAGCCCGTTGCACCGGACTTACCTAGTGCAGTTTATCTCTCCTGTGTGGTTTGCGGGATACTACACATGAATCTAGGTTTACCCAGTACGTACTCAGAGGTAGCGAATGCGGGTTCCCACGTCAACAAAAAAAAGAATAAGGATTGATTGAGGAGTTATTAGGACTAGTCTTGAAAACCACAACCCGAAATCCGACTCGACTCGACTCAAAACGGGTAGGTCGGTTTAGAAATAAATCTAGGTCGGGTAGGGTAAAATAAATTCAAAATAATTGTGGGTCGGGTCGGGTCATGTTTGGCCCAAAACCGACCCTCAATGCGTTTTCTGCGTAGGGCTAATTCTTATTTCTACAGTGCCTCTTTTCTCTTCTTCTTCTTTCTCTTGTGAAAACCAGTTACAAAATCCTTGTATACTGTTGCTTTTTTATATTGCTAGTGTACGATATTGTAACAAGTAATATGGTGGCCTATGAGTCCGTATTATCGTTCCCACGAGAACTATACTTTAATCTTAATCTACTTTTCCTACTCCTATTTGATGTATGTAAACAAATAAAGAATTGTCATAGTTGTGATTATTGATTTTCTATAATGAACTAAATACCTAAAACTAATGAAAATTTTGATAAAATATCAAACAATGATTAATCAAAGATTAACCTATGTAAGAAATATTAGGACAAAACAAATTCATCTAATGATCACCTTAATTCCTAATCCAAGATTCTGACATAATGTAGTGTTCGGTCGAATTCTCCTATGGTATTCAATTTACCCATCTTGAGTTGTCATTGAGCCTATTCAACTAATTCAATTCCATATCTCTATGCGAAGTACCCTTAATTAAACAAATTTTAGTTCTAGGAATTCTTATAACGACCACAATACTTAGTATAGCTATCTGTACACATTATACTTCGTTACCAGATTTTATTATACGTTCTAAAGCTCAAACTTACACTTGATTCGTAAGAAACTCAATTGATCATCAAATTATTGGCTAGATAATTCAAAACATAAAAATCATAATAAAATCAACACGTGGAAGAATAAACTACAGAAGTCTTGAATTAAAGAATTAAGAGTCCCAAGAGAGTACATTGTTTGCCCTAATGTAGAATTTAGCTAAACATGATGAAAATGATAAAATAATTAAACATATTTGAATACATCACCAGATTTAAATGACTAAAAATATGGAGTAGAATCAGCTCTTGCACCAAGATCTTCTTCCGCTTCCAATCCTTGATTTGAAGTCTTGAATCCTTGATCTTCGATCTTGTGTTTTTCTCAATGTTACAAAGTGTGGAACCCTATTTCAATGTGTGGGAACCCCTTTTTCCAAGCCTCCTNTTTAAATGACTAAAAATATGGAGTAGAATCAGCTCTTGCACCAAGATCTTCTTCCGCTTCCAATCTTTGATTTGAACTCGAATCCGTGATGAATTCCTTCTTATGAATTGCCTCTTCAATATTATGTTATTTCTCTTTAATTTGCAATGTGTGGAACCCCCAATTCGTGCATTTTCTTGTCTATTTATATTTCACTCACGTTCTTGACCAAATTAGAGTCTTTTTCTGGGCTTCTCATGGCCCAAACAACAAGCCTAAACGTCTAGGTGCCGCGAAGGGGAATCCAGGTAGCGCCTGGGCGCTGTGTAGGCGCTGCCTCGCTACATCTTTTGTGTATGGGCACTGCCTTACTGGAATTTTCTGCTGCTGATTTTCATGGGCAGCGCCCAGGTGCTGTATAGGTAATGCCTGGGCTCTGCCTTTCTGGCTGATTTTCTTCCCTTTTTTCGAGGCTCGGGCGCTCCTTGTATGGCGATTGGGTGCCATTTTTCTGTCCATTTTCACCTTGTCTTGCTTCAACACCTCCTTTTTTACTTCTTTACAAAATCTTCAAAACAACACTAGCACACACATTAAAAGCGTTCTATAACCATAAAAATTAGGCAAATAATTAAGTTAATTTGGTATAAAATTCGTGCGTAAACACACTCATCATATACGCAACAAATCAAAGCAAATAAAAAACACATTCTTACTAAAACTATGCTATATTAAGCTTGGATCCCTGTATACGCAGCAAATCAAAGCAAATAAGAGATTTGTTCTTGAGTGCTCTCTTTTTAATGGGTGGAGCTCTTGTGCGTAGAGGCTGTGTGGTTCCCTCGTCCGTCGCTACCGCTTCCTCCATTGTTACCACCATACGACCCTCGCCGATAAACCCTTGATTGGTTTGAAGGCGTCCAGAATAGGGCTTTGGGCAAGTTGGGTTAAGTGAGTAAGCGCTCAAGAATGTGAACATACTTATCGATAATTTATGCAAAAAAGGGACCCGACCTGACCTGATTCGATTCGGGTTAGGTCGGTTTAGGATAGGAGTCGGGTCGGGTCAATTTGTGGAAAAAAAAGTTCAAAATCGAGTATATCGGGTCGGGTCGATTTTTGGGTCAAACTCAACCCGACCTGATCCAATGCCCACCCTAGGAGTTATTATAAAATAAGATCAAGTGGGTATCATTAATGGGTGATTCAGAATGTCATGGCCTAGGCTGGTAGTTTCCATTGCACTTTGGAGGGGTGCTTGTCTACGTCATAATATGTACTGGTGGGGGACTGCATTTGCGGGGCCCCTGCCCAATTATTAGTTCAAAGTTTTATTGGTTTTAATTCATATGCTCGCTAGAAATCTAGTCTTTATTATAAAATAAGATCAAGTGGGTATCATTAATGGGTGATTCAGAATGCATGGCCTAGGTTGACAGTTTCCATTACACTTTGGAGGGGTGCTTGTCTACGTCATAATATGTACTAGTGGGGGACTGCATTTGCGCCACCCCTGCCCAATTATTAGTTCAAAGTTTTATTGGATTTAGTTCATATGCTCGCTAGAAATCTAGTCTTTATTTTGCATAGTTTAATTGGAAATTATTATTTTTCAATATTACGTGTTTCCTATCCTACATAATAAAAAGAGTGACTTTTGATGTCACTGTTCATAAGCCATTTGGCTAGCGAAGCCTAGCCGAGTAAGCCGTTTTTGTGTGTGACAAAAATGGGCTTTTCTACTCTCTCTCCTTCTCTTCTCACACTCAACTTAACCCTAATAACGTCTCTCGATCTCTCTCGACAATCCGCCGCCGCCGAATAACTTCTCTCGATCTCTCTTCTCTCTCTCGACAATCCGTCGCCGCCGCATTTTTTCTATGTACACCACCCGATTCCGACGATCTCTCGCCCTCTCTTCTCACACTTTACTTAACCCTAATTTCTTTCGATCTTTCATCTCTCTCTCGACAATCCGCCTCCGCTGCTGCCGCATTTCTTCTGTACACGCTTGCTTTGGAGTTGATTTTCAGCCAAATCTACCTAAGTTATGGTCGGTTGCTGTTTGTAAAGGTAAAATTTTTAACCTTTCTACTCGAAAAATTAATTTGGGGGTACTTGTTGATTTTTTTGTTTTTGGTTTGGGTAGGTGGTGAAAGGAGGCTAGAAGGCTATGTACAGTGGTCGTGGCGGTGTTTTGTATAATAGGATGGCACGATTGACTGGTGTTGGTGAAGACAAGGAGAAGGAAGAGGGTATGGCGGTGGGCCGTATGGATTTGGAGATTCTGTTGAGTATGAAGAGAGAAGGGGAAGCAAAGATTAATGAAGAAGAAAGGGTTTCAAGCGAGGGTGATTTTGCATTGGTGTGGGAGTGGATATTTTTTGACA
>CAIGRQ010244806.1:0-11267 GCA_903798375.1 Fraxinus sp. D2006-0159 | reverse complement strand
TGTTATTAAAATTAATTGTTGGTTTTGAATTTAATATTTTAAACCTTTTCAAACAAGTACTAAGGAAATGTTGGTAGTGTAGGAAAGGTAAGTATGAGAATTGGATAAGTCGATTGGGAATTTTTCAACAGGCGAGATAGGTGCAAGTGGGGATTATAGTAGCGTTTAGTTTTTTGACATTTTGATTTAGTATTAGTTGTTCTATTTCTCAATGAGAATAGAGAGATATAATTTAAAGGTATAATGTTACCTTAACGTGATGGAAATCATGAGTTTATGGTTAATTTTCCCTAAATTTAATGTGAATTCTTCTTTTTGGGTTTGCTTATAGCGTATTTAATTTTTTAAATATAATTTAAATTAAATATATAAAAATAATTTTAAAAATATAAAATAAGAGTAGGGCGGTTGAGGACGAAAAGGTGACGGGTGAAGAAAATTGGGCAAATATGGTATTAACAATTATCAAAAGATTAAAATTGATATATTGATATTTATGAAAAGATAGAATCAATACTGAAAAAATAAATTGAAAAGTGTAAGAAACTATTCATCTGTACCCTAGTGCCCACAAAAAGGTGACATTTTTGTGCGTTTCCTTCTTTTATATTCGGTTCTGGAGAGTGCAGCTTTCCTCGGCAACGACGGTAGAAGAGTAGGCCGAATTCCAAATCGCGGCCTACTCTGCGAAACCAAACAATAAGAGCTGTGAATTCCTTTATTATCTGGTATTTTTTTTTATTGATAATCACTCTTTAGCTGCATTTCTTGCTCGTTTATTTTCTTTGGTCAGTTTAATGTATTTGTTGGTTGCAAGAATCAAAGGAATTTGTTGACACGGTAGAAGACTGTTCAAGAATTAAATTAGGAGAAAAAGAAGAATTTCAGATTTTTTCTTGAGGAATTTGTTTAAGGACCAAGTTGGAAAGAGGGGCTGGGGATTTGGGTGGCGGAATGTGGGTTGAGATGCGGAAGAAGATGATTGTACAAGGGTTTTAACTAGGCATAAATTGGGCATTATATGTACAAGAAGAATTTTAAACAAAAAAATTTTAGTGGATGTTTTTCACCTTGACCGTTACACGAGGGTTATTGCTTTTCCTTCGAGAATAGGAAAATTTCTGAAAGCTAAAAGTGAAACTATAGAGATAGTTTCAAAAAATACTGTAATGAATCTCAAACTTATTCCCCAAGTCATTTTTAGCATCGTAGTTGTTTGGAAACTATTTCTGCTTCCTTTAGTATCCACTCTCTCTCTCTCTCTAATAGTAAGGAGTTGTAGCAGCTGAAAAATGGAATCTTCGGTTTTAATAGGCCCTGCTTGAAATTGAGATTTTCTGGCTTTTTTGGGCTGTATGCAGGAGCATACCTCCCAAAAAAGCCAGAAAATTTTTCTTTCTTTTAAGTGGGGTCTAACATGCACACAATCCAATAGAATTTTTTCTTCTTATTCATGATCTATGGCTTCTTTTAAGTTGCTGTTCAGTAATAAAATTGCAATGATTGTTCTGGTAATTCACCACTGATAAAATAGTGTTGAAAAGAGAAGGTAAAGGGTACAATTAATGCAGATGGAAGCTGGTCAGATTGGATTTGATGGTAATGCTGAGAAATCAATGGGAGCATCTCATGGCCTTGCCGACCCAGCGAGCCTGCCTGCACAGGCAGAGCATTTGGCCAGTCCTAGATGTGAACCCCCACTGTCATTTCCTGCAAATAAGGCAAAGAGCAAGGTCAACCATCAGGGTTCACAGGAGAGCAGTACACCTCCAAGTAATAATTTCTCTTAATTATTTGTATCCTTTGATGCAGAAATTACTTTTTGGGGTTTTCATTGGTACTTTTGACTATTCTTATCTATTGTGTATCAGGATTTTGATCTCTTAGTTTTGTCATTTTTGTCTCATCCTATATATTGATCGAAGCCTTACACTTATAACTTATATTGTATGAGAGATTGAAGCAGGATTATGTGATATAAATGGAAACCTATTTGTTGATTCAATATTTCGTAAGAAAACTAAATAACTAGGAGATGATATCATGTCTGCATAGATGATATTTGCCTTTATCTGGGTGTGCGTGTTGAAATCTATGAAGCACTGACACGCCACCAGAGCTGGCGTGTCGGTGTCTTACCCGTATTGTAAAAATGCATTTTACAATTCATTGCAGGAATGATGAGAAAGGAGGCTTTGGGCATGGGAAACTTAAAATGTCTTTGAATGAACAATAAATTGTGCTAACTGGAAAAGTAAATGGACTTGAAATGAACATCAAACTGAGTTAATTGGGAGAGTAATGGACTCCCATTAAGTTAATTTTTATTGATTTGTTTATCTGTATCAAATTATTATTTTGTATTTAAAACTATAAAAGATTTATATATTTTTTAATAAAAAATATTAACTATTAAAAAATAATTACATCATTTTAAATGTCTTGGCAATGTGTTGTGTTGGTACTTTTTTGAAAAATTATGTTGGTGTGTTATGTCCTGTCGTGTCATACATTCGTGACCATGCTTCCTTGATTGATATTATTTAGCTGTATGGATGAAGAGGCGAATCATATTTTTGAGAAGTGCACGTGCAAGAGACTTTTTTGGTGTGTTTGGAGGCGGGGAGAGGGAGGGAGTAACTAGATGAACATGTCTATATTTTTGTAATCTCTAAATAAACCTCTTACAACATTGAATTAAATCTTTTTTGGTGATGTAATCAATAAATTCATCAATATGTAATTATTTATTCTGAAAAAGAATGTTTATTTTTCAAGCTGGTATTGGACTATTTATTTAGCTTCGAAGAATCATAATACGTTTTGACACCTATCTCATTCTATGGTTACATAAATTTCTCAGAATCCAGGCTGACATAATTATCAATGCATTACAGGTGTCTCAAATTTTTACGTCTTCAAGAGTCGCTTGCAAGAGTATGCTCAGAGAGCAGGGCTTCCAACACCTGTTTATGAGACTATCAAGGAAGGCCCTTCTCATGAGCCTTCCTTTAGATCAACAGTTATTGTAAACAATGTTAGATATGATTCTCTACCAGGATTTTTTAATCGCAAGGCAGCAGAGCAGTCAGCTGCTGAAGTAGCTCTCATGGAACTCGCCAACTCAGTGGACACAAAATTTGGCATCACTCAACCAGTGGTAATTATATTGGAGGAAATAACACTATTTGTTCATTATGTATTTGAGCTAAACTATTGACATTTTTAGCATAATATCTTGATTCTGTACTCAGCTTAATTCAGTCATAGAAGAATCAGTTCCTATTGAAATCGGGAAAATAGAAACTAAGGGGGAAAGAATGGTTTTGGGTTCTGGAGTTGTGTTCTTCCTTTCAATAGTTGAATAATTAGAGTTAGACAAGGAGGAATATTGAGATGAAATTGGTAAGTTTTATGGACCACCTTTTGTCTTGAGAATGACCTTGCGGATTATCAAAATGAAATTTTATGAAGTTTGAGGAGTCTTGTGAATTATGATTGTTAATTTTACAAGTATATTGATGTTTTTCGTATGTGAATAGTTCTCTTAAGTTGTGCAAGGATATGCACTTTTTGTGGGCAGTTGACCTTAAACGAGGTAAATGAATCACAGAAATAGGTTTTCTTGACTGCTGCAGAAGTTTTCTGTCCCCATTTTTCTTGATAAGCTTGTACTTCTTCTGATGGCCACCAAGGATCCAACTTATGTGCGAGGCAAACCATTGACATACAATCTTGATACATAGTTGCCCATTTTTGGCGCTAATCCAAAAAAAAAAAATTGTCATCACCATCAACCTTTGGTTCTTGTTATTTCTCCGAATTCCATCTGGCTCCCATCTCTTTTTCCCCTCTTTGTAAGACCCAAATGCATAAGCCATGGGCAGACAACATGGGGTCAAGTGACCCCACAAAAAAAATTTACTTTTTTTTTTTTAAAATCTTAAATTTTTTGCTTGCGCTCAATGAGTGTCTCTTTTGTTAGTTTATCTAATTATCCATTTGTTAATGAAATAAATTATTTAGCTTTAGCTTTAGAAATTCTTCAAATATGAATTTAGTGGTGAAGAAATAGAGAGCGAAGAGTTTCAAACATAGAAGAATCTTTACAATTTCTAAATTTTTTTTGGACATTTTGGAGAAGTAAAAATCACAAGCAACGGGGGAGTTTTCGGGTCTAAGATCACAGGGTACGTATTGAATCCTTACAGCTTTTGAAGGTTTAATGTTTGATTTCGCTCATCGTATAGGATATTTTATTGAAATTAATGAGTGAGTTATTTTCTTTTTTTTTCCCCGTACTATGTATTTGATTTTGTATGATTTTGATGGTTGAATGTGATTGGAAAGATGAGTGTGTCGTTGAAATTAGTATTTTAGATGAGGATTTTTTGGAGTTCAAGATTTGGACAATTTCGAAGTTTAATAAAATGTGGCCTCTTATGCATAATTGGGTGTTTTTTTTTTTTTTTTTGATAACCGTGGTTGTTTGAGCCAGCTTGCGGTCACTTCGACTAATCCAACGAGGTCCTGAAGTTTACAGCAAGGTATTCATCTCAGTGGCCTTAAGGGTACTCGAACTGGTGGTCATTGGAGAGCAAACTCAAGGGCTGACCAATTGAGCAATCCCTCAGGGTTTATATTTGGGTTTATTCTTTGGTTAACAATGTGTTAAAATTTGGATGTTTAGATTAACGAATTATTGTTCACAAATTTCAGTTTCCCACAAAATCCTTACTTGACTTCTCGCGAAGTATGAAAATTCGTAGGCTATAATTGTAGTAGTGTATTGACTTATTTTCATTAATGTTATGATTCCAAAAAAAAAAATAAAAATTTGCATTATAATTTTTGACCCCCCCCCCCAAAAAAAAAAAAAAAAAGAAGTGTGGGTTCGCCCCTGCATAAAGCGTGTATTGCATGTTCTCCTTTTGCTTTACTTGACAAGCGTTTTGGCATAACTTAGGACATCCCACACAAAGATAAGCATAGAGACCTAAATATGCTGATAGGTTTACAATAAAAATCATTTGGTTTGAATTTTAGGAAATGACTAGATTCAAATGTTAAATTACTATTTCAAATGCATTTGCTCTCTGAACCAAGCTCTTTGAACCAAATAACCATAACAGCTGATGTGTCTTTGTTCTTGTCAAATTGACTGTGCCAATCTGGAATAACATAAATTTTGTTGTCTTTGTTGTTAATGTTCCTAAATGAATTGCTGGACACATTTTTGTACGAATCGGTTCTTATTAAAAGCTGTCTATAAATTTATTCAAAATGCATAAATGAAAATTGAACTATGATTTCCTTCATAATTTCATGTTTCAATTTTTTTCCCTCTTTAGAATCTAATTGTACTTTTCAAGTATATAAACTGGTTGCTCTCTTTGCATTCTGATGTTACTCGGAAGTTTGTGCCTCTGGTAAGTTTTTGGGTTCATAATAAAGCTGGGGATATCTATTTATCTAAGATATTTGGTCTTGCACGTTCTGCGGGGGTAACCTAATGTAAGTGTTTTTGTAAATGATTGATTTTCTAAAAAGAAAAGACCTATTAACAAAGCATCTTTGTTTAATGTGTTCCTTTTGATGGTTCGTTCTTGTTTTTGATTTTTGTATTTGTCTTGAAACTGTTTGACCTTGACCTCTGGGTTTGTATTTCAGCATGAAACAGGTTTGTGCAAGAACTGGGTGCAAGAATATGCTCAAAAAATGAACCTTGCTGTCCCAATATACGAGTGCCACAAGGACGAGAGACAAGGCAGTACGTTCACATTTTATTGTACCCTTGAAATTGGGGGCATCAAGTATATTGGAGGATCAGCAAACACAAAGAAGGAAGCTGAGATTAAAGCTGCGAGAACCGCTTTATTGGCCGTTCAGTCTGCTGCATCTGGCTCTGAAGATCAAGTCGGGAAAACTGTTTACACTGTTCTTCCATACAAAAAGAAGGCAATGGATCTTGGAATCAGCACCCAGGAGACTGCAGCAGCCCTCAAACCAGTGAAAAGTCGTTTAAAAAAGCAGCAGCGGAAGAAGAGGCGTGGTGTGAAGTGGGGTAAATGTGCTAGAGGAAAGATGGCAGGTGGTATGGAGGCAAAAACGAATGGTCCAGAAGGAGTAGAAATGGGTTCAAGTGATTCTATCAGCTCTGAAAGTAAGATGGCTAATAATTTGGAGGTCTGTATGGATGGTCAAGAAGGAGAGGAAATGGGCTTAACTGATGCTGGACCTAAACCAACTGTAGTAGCGGCAAATACATGCGATGGGGGATCTTATAATGGAAATCCGGAAAATGGTTTATCAACATAGTAGAGGCACAGGATTGACATCTCTAGATTATCCAAGAGACTTGTGATGCAGCTCATCACTCAGCAGACTGAAGAGGCGGATTTAATGCTTTGGTTAAGAAACTGAAACGGCGTTTGGAACACTAATGAAGGTATTTTCACCATCATTAGTTGTAGATGACCGGCTTAAACTAGGTTATTCAGTTGGATAGGCTTATGACTGGGACAATATTACTAGCAACTATAGAACATGAGGCCTAGCATGGATGAGTAAATATACTTGCATGCTGCATTTTCTGGTTTGGATTTAAATTAATATTGACTGAAAGCAAGTTCAGTGCAAGTATGTTACAGTTCTTGTCTCCTCTTAGGCCTCGCCCCGAGATCTTGATCTCACTTTAGCAAGGAGCCTCACTCCACTAATTCATTTGTCCTAATTATAGTCAAAGTTCCAAGACCTTAAAGAGTCCAATCATATCTGGTCCTATTGATTTTCATTCCTTGAATAAAGTACACTTTTCATTATTAATTAAAATGTGTAATGTTAAGCATCAATCTCTCCCATCTATTTTCTGACTTGAGCACCGGACAAGACACGGGAACAAATCTCCCAAATTTTTTTTTGCAGGAAATTCGAAGTCCTCTTCGTGCTCATCCCTTGTCTTTTCAACTCAAGATTGAGTATCTTCAGATACGAGTTTTGGTAGCATTTATTATGAACCCAACTTGTTTAGTAGAACTAAACACGAAATTAGAATATACAACAAAATTTATCAGAATCAAGGAAAAAATTGTTTACTAAATTGTAGGAGACTGTTGTGCCGGGTATGAGCACTTTCAAAATGGCTGCGAGATTTAAGTGGCGCTTGACCTTAATGAAACTTGAACACATTTTATGCGACGGACTCAATGACAAATTCTTGCCTCGTACTCAAAGACTTATCTATATAATTTTCCTCAACTGATCTTTGTATTGAGAACTACTAGCGACACATTCTGAAACGCAATGAATCCTTCATACGCTTAAAGCCCCGACGATGCTAGATGAGGCATATGTGTAAAAGAGTAAAAAATTTTAATTTTTAATTAATCAAAAAATCATTTAATAATTAAAAATAATGCATATCAAATATCTAAAACGAGTTATAGAAACTTTTTATATTTTTTCAAAAAAATTCAACAAAGAAGATTAATTTCAAATGTAAATCAACATTTATGTTTGAACTTTAAAAAATCATTTTTTGCATTATCGTGTCAGGCACGCATTAATGGTCAACGGCAGGCACCAAGGCACTTGACTTGGTGTTTTCACCACGCATCACAGCTAGGTAGAGCATTGACAACGTTCAGGCACGTCTTTTAGAACACTGAGCCCCAAGATAGGGAAGAACAAATGTCACTAAAAGATGTTGCATTAAACAATCATAACCAACACACAAACCTTGCAGAAAGAAGTACAAATTACTAGCCGAAACTATAAATTATCATACAGGAAAACAGAGGAATGAATTGCAAGAAATGCTAGAAGAGATCACCCTCTCGTCGGTGTGATTTGAAGTCGGATAAGAAATACACAGCATCATGTTTTGAAAGAAAGACTTAACATGATGCCACCCAAGTAACCTTGTCGAAATTGTACGAAAATATAAATATCGGACAGTCATTTCTATACGACAAGACATGCCATACAACATAATTTTGAAACGTTATGAGATGAGGCAAGCAACAGGCAATATGCTCTTCACTTGAGGCTCAAACAATTTATTGAAAATCACACTATCCTCCTTTTATTTATAATTTGTGATCAGCTGCATTCGCCTCAAGTTTTATAGAAGTCAATGATTTCTTCACAATACATACATACATACCTCATTTTCAGGTAATCAAATCATTATTTTTATATAAGAAAAATAAAAATAAATTACACAAATAATAATAGAGCAACAGTAAACTGGCTATTCCTGATAAAAATATTGAGGGTACAGTAAGCAAAAATCAATCCCATCTCATTAGAAAAACAGACAATCACTATGACGTCTGAACGAAGTATAGAGACCATAGACAACCAAAAACTTGCTATTACAGGGAAATATTCCATTGCTTTAGCTCCACACTACTATCCCTAAAGCCGGATCAACAGAAACAGAATGTTCTCTCCTTAAAAGATGCGCTGAGGCTTCCCCATTGTACTTTTTAAGTACAAGCACCTCACCTGATTTTACAAACAAAACAATTAAAATTTCAAATAACTTTTAATTGTTGCACATGCAACTTTTAAGAAATATTTGAATTCACAAACAAAAGCAACCAAGAAAAAACACATGATACCATCTTGGCAACGTTGAAGCATTCAAATTTCAACTATTGACGTGACTCATAAGTACTATTATTGCAACAAGTTAAACCAGAACACAGTATGAAATATGCAATTTATGACAGATGAATGCTCGTAGCATTACCAACCAATTATATTAAATTACAAATTCACCAATAAATTCAATCTGAAGATGTACTTTTTGATAAGATTTCTATCTAGAAATATTTAAAGGGCATCATGTAGCTTGAGATTTGACAAGGATAATGTTAGTATTGTGAGCTGAATAATAATTATATGTATACACCACATAGAAAAAGTATGAAACATGCACTACCAACATAAACAAACTATACGCTCAACCATTGGAAATATAGAAAATACAGATAAATGGACTCACATTCTGCCAGTTTTTCTTCAACAGAGAAACTAGAAAGTTGACACTCATTTGCACATTCTGAAAGATCTGCTTCTCCTCCATAGCACAGTTTCCAACAGCAACTCCCATGCAAAGCACCTTCTTCAGTTGGAATTTCACTGTGGCTTTGGTTTCATTGACCTTAGATTCAAGAGATTCCTGGTGACTAACGAGAGTTGGGAACTTACCTGTGCCAAAATATAAGACAAATTAGTTAAAAAATGGAAACCTAATCTATTCTAATATCACAATTACTGTCATAAAGCAAGAAAGGTTAGGATTGCATTTGCTCCATGACGTGCAACAAAAATGTTTACAAGACAAGCTCAAAGTACACAAGGTTATCAATGCAAACAAATTAGCTCAATTGAGCACTATAATCGGACTTGTTTTCCCTCCAGTCAACCCAATAATGAAATTGAGAAAATTAGCTACATTCACATAGTTATATATGAAACCTGCAGTTCTCAGTCAAAATCTGGTCTCATGTTCCGATTTAACATGTTTTCTACAACAAAACAGATTATGCAGTTCTATGGTTTTAACTCAACAAGTACACATGCCTGCCTTGTTAAGACCAGGTCCTAAGAGACGGGGAATCTGCTTGATAACAGCTTCGGAGGCTAAGAAAGCATGATATCTTTTAGCAAGCTTCTTAACCAGTTTCTTGTTTTTGTTCAACTTCTTTAAAGCCTCTACATCCATGGATTCAAGACCAATTTTTTCGGCCTGCAGATATAATGGAAGATTAAATGAATGAAATATACACTAAGAAAGATGAACAACAATTTCAGAGTGAGAAGTAGAAACAGCATAATTGACAATGTTGTGTGATGAAACAACGTGGGAATCATATGCAAGGAGAATTTCTTCACACGGGCTTCTCATGTAGACCTGCGACTGAATAACTATTTAGACTGCACTTATCAAGACCATATCCAGTATGACTCAAATTTTGCCCAAAAGAACTTAGATCATGAATCCAGTGGTCTAATGAACATTTTACTGGTGCGCGATATGGTTTCCAGAAAAAGTAAATGAAAAGCAACAAAAGTGGGAATTGAGTCTCTAGAAAAAAAACTGCAAAAATGTTGCCATTTTTGGTTATACACGCCAATAGTCATACAAATGAAATAAGAAATAACAACCAAAACAAAACCATGTGGTCCATGACTATTTTTTTGTCAGCACAGATTTGACTAACATGTTGATTTAGTTACATATTGCACATTACTATTTCTTACACTGCTAACAGGAAATGCAGATATACCTCCTCAACATGCTGAGCATCACCAAGCATGCAAATCTTCATCTTGGGACGAGGAATGTGAGGCAACTTCACGGAGCCACTAAAACGTTTATCCTTCTGTGGATCATAGTTTTTCAGCCCAATCTGGAGCTCAATTGTCTCAACAAAGTTTCGCTTCTTCTCCTTGACATCAGTAGTGATTACTGAGATAGCTTCCCGAAGGGCCTCACTCTGCAGCTTACTGCGAAATGAATCATAATAGATGAGCGCAACACAATAACATGCATCTATAGTATAACATTTATATAATGAAATATTTATCTATTTACTGTAAGTACTAATGAATATAAAGAAATGAAACCAAATTAAAAATAAAAGCACGTTAAAAGCCCTTTTTATTATATACTTAAATGGATGAATTGAGAAAATTCAAATTAAAACCAGAATCCGGAAAAGCAATGAAAATGTAAAGGTTACCGTAAAATAAATAAGACAAATAATTTTTTTCTTCTTACCTCATGGTCGGAGATTTTTTTTTCTTCCCGCTTCACCTGTGTTCATCAACAAACAACCCAATAAGAGAAGACATAATTATAATAACCACGTCAATGAATACATACACATAAATAGATAAGCACAGGTTATGCATAAGAACAAGAAGAAGATAGAAATGTCACAGATAGAGAAAATAAGAAGAGAACCTGTGTTTGGGTTTGGAAGACGGTCGACTACTGATGGTGAAGATTACCCTTAAATGCGAAAAACCCTAGAACGTGAGAAGGGTTTGGATCCACAATTTGGGCCTCTTTATTTGGGTTATAATTGGGTCGGGTCGGGTCGGGTATTTCATCCTTCATTGTCAATCTCGAACTTGTTTAGTTGCCCTTTGTTCTCAAACTTTAATATTTTGAAAAATATACGTTGGGATCCTCATCCTTTGGAAAGTAGAACAGTTGGATTCCTATTCGATTTTTTGAAACATCTAAGTCC
>CAIGRQ010244770.1:0-18323 GCA_903798375.1 Fraxinus sp. D2006-0159 | reverse complement strand
TACGCTTTTTAGAACATTGATATTAGGTTATCCCAAAAAAGTATACAAGCCTTAGGACATTGTCCACATAATTAATTATTTATATTATACTCATATTTTTAACTGACTTAATCGTCGATAACTTTTTTCACTATTTTCATACCATTTTAGACGTGTATTCTTTTGCAGTTAAACTTTGAGAGTAATCGTATAAAAGTTTTGCTATGGATACATCATAGTGTACATAAGGGTGTACACCCCCTTCAAATGGGATGGGACCCACTTAAATAAAAAAATATTTTATACAATGGGTCTCATCCCCATGTGTGGGGGTGTAACCCCTTATGTACATTAACTTGATGTACAAGTGAAATTGCTCATCGTGTAAATGTTGATAAATCTCATCAACATTTAAATTGTCAGTCTCTAAGCTTCACAAGAGTTACAGTTAACAGTTACACCCTACAAGCCAAGGATAAAGATTACCTCAAATCCTGCCTACTCCTGGAGGAGAAGTCAAGACCAACTCATTATCCATGATATCCATGCTTCAATGAATGAGAATCAATTATTCTTATCATTGCTTTTGATGAATTATTCATTAAGCTTGGACCCACATCGATAGAATCATTGCAAAACCATCTCAATTAAGCCCCCGTTTGAATCACATTAAATTTTCGTTCTTATTCTTCTACTAATTTTCAATCATATATTCTTCAATAAAATAATATTTTTTTATCACATCAATAACTTTTTCTTTCTTTTTCAATCATTCATTCTCCAACAATCTACTATTCCAGAACTCATTCTTCCAAAATAATGTGGCTAAAACACACCCTAAATATTAGTCAACTAAAGATAATTGTGTCAACTTACAAGGGGAACTCAACCCCTTGCTGAATTTCTCCTCAAAGTCAAAACTTTGTCTGATGAACTATCCGTCCTAGGTGATCCACCTACTAATGCTGGCCTCTTAGTTTACTATATTAGAGGTCTTGGCCCTCCTTACAAAGAGGTGGTGGCAACTCTTCGAACGCGGGATTCCTCCGTCACCTTTGAGTAATTTTTTGACAATTTCGTTAATCAAGAGATGCATCTTTACTACATTGAGTCACTTTCCATCAATCATACCAAGAGCCACCGGCTCCCTTTTAGTATTTCAATTCTCGGCTAGACTCAATCCACTTGACATTCATAGTTCCGTACTATCAAATATCTCCTCCTTCATCGGTTCAAAATGTTCCAATACCTAGAAATTCTCATCCAATGGTCACCCATTCCAAGAAAAAGATATTTCGGCCAAAAATTCTCCACTATGTTATTTCAATTCATCCATTGCATAACTCCATTGAGCCATTATGTGTCTCCCAAGCTATCTAATTGCCTTACTGGCGTAAACCATGACTGATGAGCTAAATGCACTAATCGAAATGGGACTTGGGATCTTGTACAATCTTCCACCTCTCAAAACATTGTTGGATATAAGTGGGAATTTTGTGTCAAAGATCCAAAAGAAACCCTTATGGCACCACCTCTCACCAAAATGTAAAGGATAATGCTAAATTTGAAGGTAATGTCAATCGTCAATCTCTAATCTTGAGTCACACGAGTTGTACGAGGTGTCCTTAACTAAGATTTTGTTAAATTTTAGAAGATTACAAATTCTAATTAATTTCATGAGTTTGAATAAATTTTCACAAATTTCATAAAAATCTCATCAAATATGGTGAAATCTCAAAATATTTGGTTATTTGTATTTGTAAACTTGAAATCCATCCAAATCTTTTTAAATCCCTCTATAAATAAAATTTTCATAAATCCACTAATTATTGAGGATACCTAAATTTTAAAGATTTCATTAAAAGGGTGTTTGGTAGAGATTAAAATCAGATTAAAATTGAAAATATAGTCGTTATTATTGACTTTTATTAGACGGGTGGGACCCAATTTTCAATTTTAATTGGATTTTAAGCCGTACCAAACATGCTCTAAGTTTCTTAATTGGGAACAACCAAATTTTAAAGAATTTCATTAAAATCTATTAAAATCTCAAATGAGGACACCTAAATTTAGAAGAAATTTAAAAAATCATCACAATCTCAATTTAGGACACCCCTAGTAGTTAAAAGTTCAACAAAGCTAAAAATAAAGACTATCTCAAAAGAGTTTTATTTACTACAAACCTATAAAGTCTTAACATTTGTTGTAACTCAAACTATAATTGTTACGCCTCTTCTAGCGAGGCTTTAATTATGGTCACATGATAGCCACATAGCAAGCGAACCTGGCTCGTATTTCACGTCATTCTATCTATGTGGCAATTTTGGCCAAACCCATATGAAAGACATAACCCTCATGTACAAGGTGAGATAGGCAAAGGCGCTGCAAGGAATCGAGAATCTATCATACAAGATCTTCCACGAATGATTGATGTGATCACTCAATTTAGTAGTCCTTTTACCAAGTCAATGTGTCAAGTCTAGCCCCTATACGTCTCATATAGGGTTTTAAACAGTCATAACATTAAATGGGTATGAGCCTAAAACTTACTGATTAATGCCTATGACAAGGCACTTTAGCCGCGAGACTATAAAAGTTCACACAATAGTTAAATGATACAATGGTTATTACTTATCCAATTCAATTATAAAAGTTCACACATTGTATCATTTGAAAGTAATGCAATTTTATACACCCAAATTATAAACTTGTTCTCTTATTTTACTCTTTATACACTCCCGGATCCGAACCTTTTCTTTACTTGGTGGCTCACACATTTAGCACTTCTCACATCCCAATACATACTCACAAATTGATTGACTTGATTATCAGAGTGTTCGCGGTCGCCTCTCCCATACCCAAATAAGATCATGTGCATCAACGATTTGTCTAAGTGTGCAGAAGAAGCTATGTGGACATGAGAGGAGTCGAAATCTGTTAGCCACATCGTCCCTACAAAAATTGAGGTCAACAATAATCATTAGATTATAATTGATATATTAGTTTCATAACTGTGAATCTTAGCCCCTGTTTGATAGCTATTATTTGGTTAAAATAATGTTTTGAATAGTAATTTATAGGAGAATATGTGGTTAAAAAATAGAAAAAAAAATTGGATTTTCATACAGATTATTTTATTACGTGAATGTATGGTTGAAAATGAGTATGTATGAAAAATAATTTTCAAATAATGATTGTGAAACATGGGCTTATTGCTTAAGATTGTGATTGATAATTTTGTATCATATCGCTTTATATTGCACTAAAGGCTTGTAACAATTAATATTGTGTGATGTTCAATCAATCTTAATAGTGGTTTATAGGAGAATATGTGGTTAAAAAGTAGAAAAAAAAAATTGAATTTTCATACAGAATATTTTATTACGTTAATGTATGATTCAAAATGAGTAGGAAAAAAAAAATTTCAGATAATGATTGTCCAACATGGGCTTGTTGCTCAAGGAGTCAAGATTATGATTGATCATTTTGTATCATATCGCTTTATATTGCACTAAAGGCTTGTAACAATTAATATTGTGTGATGTTCAATCAATCTTAATATGTCAAATAAATTTATTCATTTTTTTTTTCTTGGTGGTCATATTTGTCAATGGTAGGGCAAACATGGATTTAGCTATCTCACCTTATTATGAATAATATAATTGTATTTGATAGTAAAATAATTATGGAGATATTTTTTTTCCTCCATTAATGTTCAATAAACTTGTTTGGGGATGGGATTCGTAAACTTATTGTTGACACTACAAAAGCTACGATCTTAACATCCATACTGAAAGTTAATAAAAGAATTTTTGTAATTAATTTTGTAATTCTTGTTAAGAACATATAGACTTTGTCACTTGTGTTTGTTAAAACGTAACTATTACCTTCTTTCTTTTATCTTCAAAAACATAATTTGAGTAATATAAGAGTATTGAACAAAAATAATAATATATGCATATGAATAAAAGTTACAAAATCGAAATTGGCTTTCCTCGGTGACGTACGTAGTTGACTATTAGATGGAGACGATGTCTATGTACAAAAACAAATGGCCACTATTTTTATGTGGCAATAAATAAAAGTTTCCTCTGTAGGCTACATGTAATCTTAAAGAGGACGTATTTAATTGGGACTTTTGAATATTTTGATAGACTTTTTTTAAAGTAATGATTTATGTAAATTTCGTGAGTTTTTTTAGAGATTTGTATAGAATTAGTGAAAGTATTTTGTAGACTTTTATAGATTTTTATACAATTCAAAAAACTTTTATTTGAACTAGAATTCATGTGGATATAGTATAATATTGTGAAATTGTCACATATGGGGGTGGTGATTCTCACAAGTCTCCTTCCCCGCCCCATATAATAAAAGAATATTTTAAAAAATAAAAATAAAAATTATAAATTTTAGTCTATAAAATTTTATAAAATAATTAAAAATAGATATTTTTCTCAAAAAAAATAAAAAAAAAATATAAGAGTAAAATTTAATTGTTTTCATAAAAAAAATATAAATAAACAATAAGAGAGAGAGAAAAGTGAATTTTAATCATAATTCTAATGTTCATAGAAGGGAAAAAGAAAGAAAATATTGAAAAAAAAAAAAATACATATTAATTTCTTCTTTTTTTTGTAAAAGTCTTCCAAAATCTTAAGATTAATGAGAGACAAATTTTGAGTTTTTATTTTAGTACTTTCTGCTAAAAAATTAATATCATTGAGACTTTTATAAAAGTTTTTAAAAAGTCATTGGAATTTGAATATCCCAAAATTTATAGAGACTTCTAATTTTTTTTAATTAAATACACTGTAACTTAGTCTATATAAGTCTCAATTGAATACACAAATACTTTTAAAGTGTCTCCAAAAGTCTATATTGAATATCACTAAATTTTTTAAATCCCAAAAAGTCTTTGAAAGTCTCAATTAAATACATTCATTAATTGACTCATATATGCATCGACGGGCTCGGTTTTAGGGATGGCAATCAAGGACAGAGTTAGGAGAGCAGAGTTGTAGAGGCAAAATTTGCAAAATTTTAATTATGGGGACAAAACTGAATGTTGAAAAAGAAAACTAGTTTAAAATTTTGAAAAATCTACTGTAAATTTTGGATTTCAAATTTTAGTGTGTGCCCCCACTGTAGATCTGCTCATGATGGCAAGTGAATAGAATTGCGAACAACGAGGATGGTCGGGAATTCTCGGGTAGCAAGAAAGGAACTAAGAATTTGTTTAGAAGATATTTTTTCAATTGATATCTTTAAAAATGAGTGATTCAAAAGTAGGAAAATAAAAAAAAATCATAGAACATAATATTCAAAATGATTTTGGGAAAAAATGACTTTTGAAAAATTTCTTCCGAGCAAGCTCTAAAATATTCTTATCTAACGCTCTAAAATATGTTAAATAAAAAATGAAGAGAAATTAATAAAATTTCTAGAAAAAAATAAAATAAAATAAAATACCAAAATAGATAACCTTTTAAAAATGCTATGTGACAATTGATAGAATGTCAAATAATATAGTTAATGTCAGGTAATATATATATTAAATTCATCACCACGTGAATACCAGTAGGAAGTCTCGAGTTAGTCGCCATATAATAAAGCACAATAGATCTAAGCAACCAAGTGTGTGATTTTTATTAATTATTTCACAATTAAATGAATTTTAGAAAATAGAGGTAGACAATGATTTAAAATGTTATAATAATTATTCTTTTTTAAAAAATCTTATCCGTCCCTCTTAACCAGAAAGTTAGTCGACAAGCGAGGACCGAAATTCATGAGTCGAGGATCAAATGGCCTTGAATCTACAACATCCATCGAATTAAAAAGTTGATTGTTACCTTACATTGTACAATTGACCGATGACTTAACTTGCCAAAAGGGCATTGAGACAGAGATTAACTCAAAGTTTGAAACCGATGGCGTTTGATCCATGATCTCATCATCACGTATGGATAAATGAAGTTTCAATGTTGTAGAGTACAAATTGTACAATGGTGTAGCTTAAGGGCACGTGGGTTATTAAATCCAACAAAATGTAGATAGCTTAAAACCAACTTATAAGAGAAGTGTACTGTATGAATTGACTTGACGAAAATAATTTAAACACGATAGGTCCCAACTCTGAACCATCTTCGTCTAGTACTCCATCTACCCCCCTTATGGAGCTCATCTACATTTCACATTTGTATAGTAATTTGATTACTTCTGTCTTCATGAAAGGCTCGATATTTTTAAAAATCATACTCGGAAGTCTTGTATTAAAAACAATCGCAAGGTCGAGTCCATGTTTGACATTCATTTCTTAAAACTCATTTTTTACGAAACTCACTTCCAATTACAAATTTAATGAAATTCACAATTTTTATCAATTTTTCACCCCACATTTTCAAAATCAAACTGAGACTAAAAAATTATAACCTGTCAAAAAGTCTCAATTTAGGTGCATTTGGTTGGTGAGCAGCTTTCCACCGTGACAATGAAGTTACTAGTAAATGAATAAATTTTAACACAAAAATTATTTTTATTACCTCAAAATATAATCAAGGTACTTATTACTGGTACTTTATTTTCAAAATTACTCATTTTCACTTATAAAAATGTAACATATTCAAATAAGATTAGGAACAATTGGTTAACACCATTTTCAAACTAAATGTGAAACATACTAAGCTCCTGTTTGGTTTTTCTAAATTCTGAGTGGGTCATGATGTATTTACTTTTCTTATAAAATTCTATAATTTGTACTTAGTCATACAATTGGTGTCAAGTACACTTTTGTTTAATAAAAAATTAAGATCTCCACTAGATCACTTGATTCTTGAATAGATCTGACATTTTCAAATTAATTCTTAGATAGAAAAAATTATTTATATAATTTTCTCAGTCTAAAATGTGTAGTTAATTCCTAATTCAGAGTTAATTGTCCCAATAATCAATGAATTTATGTTCATGTTTTCGATTGTTCACTGAAATTTAAAATGTCAAGATTTGACCACTAAACTTCAAATTTCGAACGTTACTCACTAGTTTTCGATTGCTCATTATACTTTGAAAAACGTTTTTAATTGCTCACTATACTTTAAAAAACGTCCTCGATTGTTCACTCAACTTTGAACGTGGTCGAATTTTGGCACTAAATTTATGAAATGAAGTCGTTTAGTGGCCAAAGTTGCTTTCAAAGTTCGGCGAGCAATCGAAAACGTTTTTCAAAATATAGCGAGCAATTAAAAATGTTTTTCAAAGTATAATGAACAATTGAGCACATTTTTTAAAGTTTGGTGAGCAATTTTTTACGTGGTAATGGTAACGTGAACCACGTCACCACTTCCATTAGAAGTTATAAATGGAAGTTAAGCTAATGAATAACGACCAACGTTTTGACACCCAAATCTCGACATTTTAAATTTTAGTGAGCAATAAAAACATGGACATAAGTACAGTGATTATTGAAACAATTAACTCCCTAATTCAACTAGCAACCGTGCGGACTTCTAATGCTACTAGGTCGTAATCACATTAAACTATTAATTACATTAATTATTTCTTTCATTGTAAAATTATTATTAATTTTATTTTTTAGTATCAAACAAATGAAAAAAAAAGGCATTGTTTAGTTTTGTCGATTAAGAAATTTGAGGAAAGGAGTGTAATTAAAGTCTACTCCATGTGGATAGACTTTAATTTGGCGACAATTCTTTATTTAAATAAAGTTATACATCTTTCAATAAATATTTCAATGTCAAAGACTCAAAATGTGTTGGCACATTATGCTTAACACCGCACGTCCTTACAACGACGTGCTTAGGCTTAAAATTTTATAAAGAGGAAAATCGGTGTAACTATAATTTATATGCTAAAAAAAGTTACGAGGACTGGTCTAATCAAACCACTTCGAAATCGATCGATCACGTTGAGTTAAGATTGTAAAAAGTAGGGGAAAAAAATCGAATATCGCAAATTATCTCTCGAGTTAAAGTACCGACGTGATCGAGTCCTCGTGAAACTTTTATTTGGTGCAAGTCTCTTGAATTAAGTTAACGACCGAGCCCTTAATCTGTTCATTCAATTTGACTGTGCATCATTAATAAAAACAAGTATAGAGTGCAAGTTGGTATTTAAATAATTTGAATTCTTCCTATGTTTGATGTAGTCCGAGAAATTATTAAAAATAGTCGAAGCTACGAGAAGATAAAGAACAATTCTCATGTTTTAACCTCACAAAAACCTAACCCCTACCGGCCCACCAACCACACACTACCCACCAAACGGCGAAAAGATAAAAGGTATAAAGAAGGCCACGGCGAATAACGTTAAAGACACGTCACTTATGTGATATTTCATACGTCACATTTTTATTTTTTTATGTGGAGAGTGATAATATTAATCCCCATAATTTATAAAATCATTTTCGATTATGACCATATAGGTGACATGCAAGTTAAAATCATTGTTATATATATGTGCAATTGATATTTAATGATTATGTCATGCTTTTGACGAGTTATATCTATGATCCATGCTGTCTTTTATTTTTAGAAATAGAAAAACACATATGGCATAAGAAATAAATAAATTAGCGAGTCGTTCCATTAAAAAGGAGTTTCTAAATTTGGATGAAACTCGTCACTTTGTCTCTAGTGGAGCACGGACGATCGTTGACTATCGTGCACAATAAAATATTAAAAATTAAATATAACAAATATTTTGCTAAAACTAAACATAAAACATATAAATTATGTTATATATATCAACAATATTCACCAAATGATATAATGATCAAGTTTTATATAATTCAAAGGAAGAACACGTGTTCGAATCTTTCCAATTGCGTTAAAACCGCCATAATTGAACATTTATTATTTTGTAACATTTAGTGCCAACATTCAACGAATGACATGATAGTCAAGTTCTCAATAATTTCAAGGAGGGCTTACATGTTCGAATCCCTTTCGTATTGCATTTGTTTTGATAAAAATTATAAAATTGCACAATAAAGTGGTTTGGAAGAAATTCGATCCCAGAACTTCCATTTTGGATGTGAAAGCTCTAATCAACCGAGCTATAAACTATGTTTGAAAATAAAATGAATTATCATATATATAGGTTAAAGTTTTTTCATTCTCAACAAAAAAATTGTTCCAGTGGACTCAACACGCGCGGCCGCCAAGTGCTGGATCCGCCACTGTATGTCTCTGTTTATGTGACAATTTGTTAACAATCCACTGAAGCTTTGAATATGTAGTATAACTCAAAAGTGAAATGAAAAAATACGTTGAATTAATTTTTGATAAAAGATCTGACTCTTCGAATTTTTGTAAATAAATAGTAAAAATTTAATAAAATATGAGCAAAACATGGTCTGTTCATACAAATTTATTGTTTTTATGAATCTCTCAGTTTCGATAAAAAAAAAACGAAATGAACAAATGTCTCGGACTTATTCTTTCATCGCGTTTAATAGTTAGAACTTCTATAAATGAACAGTAAGACTGAGATTTAACACAAGTCGGACGGGAGGTGGTGCTTTTAATGGTGAATGGGTGAGTAATGCATAAGAATCTGCATCGGTAGAGGAACGACAGTTTGAAATGACCACTAAAACTAATATTCAAAAAAATGTACCTAGACGTGAAGTGTGACCTTACCGTTTAGTTATTATTTATGTTATGCTTCACCTAGACCAATTCATACTAGTAAAAATTAGAAGCTCAATAGTTTGAAATGACCACTAAAACTAATATTCTAAAAAATGTACCTAGACGTGAAGTGTGACCTTACCGTTTAGTTATTATTTATGTTATGCTTCACCTAGACCAATATAAAAAAAAAAAAATTAGAAGCTCAATCTAGTCATGCTTTTACAGTTTTTAGAATACTATATAATATCTCACGGGTTTAGGAGTAAAATGAGGAATTTGTGCGAAGAGGTGATTGCATCTAAGTACTAGTTGGTGAGGCAATAGTTTATCAAGACAATAATCAATAACTGATTCGAGAAGGTATAAGAATAAAAGTAGTTCAATAAAATTGTATTACAGGTATCAACCGAATAACTTTATCCACGGGAAGAATTGGAAAAAAGATACTTTTAAACGTCTTTAAATTCTTTAAATGATGCACAAAATAAAATAATAATGGAAAAAGAAAAAATAAACTTAAAAACGCTATTTTTATAACACATGTTTTTATACACACAAATTTGATAAAGTTACAATATGACAAAAATAAATAAATAAATTAGAGAAGTTTACAAATAATTTAGACTTTCGTATTAGACATTTAGGACATGTTTGATTGGCCAATTTTTTTCATGGAAAATGCAATCCAAATTTCATTTTTCACTTTTAGCTTGTTTGATGGCTTTTTTTTCCCCCATGTAATTCATTTTCTTGCTCTACCATCACATAAATGATTTTCTTGATTTTTGGTGAATTGGTTTTCCCACCTTTTAGGTGGTTTTTTTTTTGGCAATAGATACAAAATCTACACACAATTGTAAAAAAGATTATCTCTTAAATTGACAATTTTCATGTAAAACAAAGCCAAACGAACATCAAAAGATAGAAAATTTCAACATTTTCAGGTGGAAAACTATACCTTCAAACACAATTAATTGACAATTTCTAGAAAAACAATTATAGGCAATTCAATTCCCTGAAATTCATTTTCTTTCTACCCAAATTTTACTCTTGCAATCAAACGGGATACGGGCCCTTAATAAATTTCATAGATACTGAATTATTAAACATTTATTTGTAGGTCCCTATATTTATATACATGTGTTAAACAAACTTATATTATTCATTTTTTGAGCATAGCACCAATGCATTATTGTATGAATACAACATAATACGTACAATTCATCCTAATATCTTCTAGCATTTAAAAGCACGAAATGTATTTTATAATTGTGTGAATATTTTAATAAAATCAAAATTGAAAGGTGTGAAATAATAAGAATAAATTCCGTATGTAACATTTTCAATAATTTATTATATATTTCGCCCATGTTTGGTACACATTTTTGTAGTCGAGAATACATTTTTTTAATGTGATGGGAAATATGCGGTTGAAAAAGAAGGAAATTTTATTGATGTGATGAAAAATATTATTTTATTGAAAAATGTGGTTGAAAATAAGTAGAAGAATGAGAATAAAAAAAGTAATGTGACTTATTTGAATTTTTAATTTTTACTATATTCAAACAAATCGAGATAACATTATATTTTTACTACTTTTTTCTCGTGTGCCACAATTACTTGAGTAGTTATCAATTAGTACTTCTCGTGTTATATTGATATTAATACGTTCACATTAAGTGCTAATCGTGGTTAATTTTACTTAATAATTCCCATTTTTTTAAATTCTACTTTTGTTCATTTGTATTTTGTAGTAAGTAAGATTTTGGTGTACTTAATGATGGGATTAGTGGACCATTACAATTCAAGAAATCATGCACTAGAAGACTTTGTCAACAAATTATTACAATGTAAATTCGCATTTATACGGTAATAAAATCGTTTTTTTTTTTTTTTTTTGGGAAGAGTTGGTGGGAAAAAAACGTCACTTTAAACCAACAAATATAATCAAGCCATCGTTGATGTTGAATTTGCGAAAAATAATCATTTGAGACTGAGTTTATGAATTCACGTACAAAATTATTTTATTAAACAACTTATGATTTAAAATAATTTTGAAGAAAAATAACATTTTAAAAATTTAAACACAAATACGATCTAAAATATTCTTAATTAGCACTCAGTTTAATTCGTGTTGAGACGATTTTGTGGTGGTGTTGGTGCCTCTATTTAATTGGACAATTTTATTTTTACCTTCCAAGACATATTTTACTAGCTATGTCAACGAGTCGAGTTGTGCTCGAGCTGAGCCTGATCAAAAAAAATGAGGCTCAACCCGAGCTTTCTGCTCGAGCCTTAGCGGGTCGAGCCGACTCAATTTTTTTTATTTTTTTATGTCAAATTTACATTTTTTTTACCACATTAGCCAAATAGTTTACCATGAAATTAATCTTTCATTTGATAAACCATGTTGAGCCTATTTGCCTCTTCTTTGATAAACCCACATTACAAGCTTTCATATCCATAAAATAATAGCTTTAACCAGCTTAGCTATGTCAACGAGCCGAGCCGGAAAAAATAAGCTCGGGCTTGACTCGAGCTTTTTTGTGCCCGAGCCGAGACGAGCCAAGCCTGGCCAAAAAAAATGAGGCTCGGTTCGAGCTTTCTGCTCGAGCCTTAGCGGGCGGAGCTGGCTCGGGTTTTTTATTTTTTAATGTCAAATCTATATTTTTTACTTAAAAAATTTAAAATTTGTACGGTTTATACGTACTATAAATTAAATAATAAAACTCGGCTCGACTCGAGTTTTTTTGGGTTTGAGCCCAGCAAAGTCCGGTAAAAAAAAATGAGGCTCGTCCCGAGCCCGAACCGTTCGAGCTTTTTTGTCATCCCTATATTTTACGTACATGCCTCGTGACTATTTTACAAGTACCAATACCACGCACATTGTATTAATTATTAAAATTTTTGGGGACCTAGGAGGGATAAGTATGAAGGGCAGGGGTACTACCGTACTAGGTAGGAATTCCAGTTGGACCGGGCCTGATATACAAGTAGAACGAGCCAAGCATCCCAACGTTGGATTAAGCCCATTAAAAGAGTGCACTTGCAAAAACACTTTTCCATTTCAGCTGCACTCATCTGATCAAATAAAAGCGCAGAGTTTAAGTTTTACACGGTATACTCACACACACTGATTACATTCTCATCTTATCCCCCGCGAAATCGAAAAACGATGTCGTATGTACCTCCTCACCTGAGAAATTCGACCGCCACCACTGCAATGCTAGTAAACGGCACCGGCGATTACTTCTGCACGAAGCAGCTCAATAACTCCTCTTCTCAATTGATTTCCGGTAGAGTCAATTCTACGCTCGAGACTGATATTAATGGTCACTCGTGGAATGCGGGCAATCGGACATCCGGTAGCTACAATTCACCTCGGATTGTTGTTGTGCCCGACCCGGTTTTTCCTCAATGGAATCCCTCCGAACGTGTTATCCGCCTTAAACCAGAGCAGGTTCGGTTGTTATCTCATGTTTTCTTAAATAGTAGTTTCTACAGTTTGAGTAAAAATATAAACGGGAATGCTCCAAACTATTCCTCTTACGGATGATTTTATATGATGTTGTTTTTCATTAATTTTTTGACGTTGATTCTGACTGCTAGTAGTATTCTTGTTCTTTCAGTGACTTTTATCCATGATTTCGTGTTCAGTGGATTATGCTTGAATTAATTTAACAAGTAATTTGAAATTGGAAAGGTGGACATTTGAAAGACTTTAAGTTCCTATATGAAAAAGGGAAAAAAAAACGATGATTTAGTGATGCATTCTGTTACGGTTGTATAGCCTTTGTTATTGATTGTACTCTTTGACGTCATGCATAGCCTGGAAGAACAGCTGTGGGGAATTATGTGGTGCCACTCTGAAGCTTTAGGCAAATTCTTTGAGATCATATACAAGCTTTCATCCGTGTTTGGCCTCTATTTCCTAAAACTCATTTTTCCTCAAAATCATTTTAAGCCACACATTTCACGTGACTCACAATTTTTGTTTACTTTTCAACCATACATTTCGTAACTTTTATCAAAATCTACTAAAAATCTAATTTTTAGCTAAATTAAACTGAGGCTTTTTTGATTTTAGCCTTAGCATTATATCGTCTACATACGACACATTATTTTCTTCTAGCTATTTTGAGAATGCTTTGTTCCCCAAGTTCTGGTAAGTGGTGGTGTCAATATTTTTTAGCCCGGACATGGTGACCTTATAACAGCAGATTTTTGGTTAGTTATGAACGAGTTCTTAAACAAACATTTTGATTTGGTGATACCTTAAAAATGTATGGAAATCAGAATCTTGTGCCCCAAGGTTGAGTCAATCAATGTGTCGATTCTAGGAAATGAATAGCTGTAATGCTAAAACTCCATTTTCCTTTGAGTTCTTGACCAACACCATGTTTGTTACCATTCTAGGTCTAGGTAAAAGACTTCTTATATAAATCTGGCTTGAGATAGCTTGTGGCTTCTTCTCTAATGTCCTCTTTCAATTAATGTTATACCTATAAATCTGATTTGCTTTACGCAGACCATATCCTTGTGGATCTGGGCATTGTGAGATCTCTTAATCACAACGACCTACCTAACTCTTTTATTTAAGACATAATTTGAGGGATCAATTTGCAAGCTCAAGGAGCAAGCCAAGTAGTGCTCCGTGCTACTGGGCATGCCCAACATCTTCAACTTTCAAGACTGCTTTACTAAATTAGACAAGATGGTTTGTCACTGCCTTTCTAGAGTGATTGTCTTTTGTTTTATTTCACTGGTTGGTTTCTTTCTAATATTGAACTTATTTATTACATGCGTATGTATACCTGACGTATCTTCGCTTGACCACCCATACATCTGCTGCTGCATTGTGCCTCAAGCTCACTAGTTATAATTTCCTTTCTTTAGAGACCTCCCAATCATAATCCCTATGCCTTTAGTCAACCTTATTTTCTCAAGATCTTCTATTGGTGATATTTTCAGCCAAATATGCCTCTAGACAGATTGATTAGAAGTCTTACTTTTTTAACTCTGGCAACCTACTCTATAACTTGACCGCCCTTAAACTATCCCGCTCTCTTTCAGTAGTGAATTTTACTATCAATGGTAAGTGGATACCATAATCCCGATTGCGATGAGAAGAGGCCTTTCTAGAATGGCGCTGTAAGCCAATGAGTTACTGCTTAGAAATTTCCATTGTGATAACATGCTTCGAGGTTGTCACGAGGTTGAGGGGTAGTTTGATTATTCCTTTTGGGCTAATCAAATCTCCAGAAATCCTTGTAAGGGTGTTTTGACATGTCGTAGTCTTTGGGAGGCCCATCTTCTCGAAGGCATCCATGGTTAGTATATATATGGAATTTGTAGTCTATCAATATCGGTTAATGTTGTCATGTGGCATGCTGATTCCTAGCTACCATCATTTCTAAAGGCAGTCACTTAATCTTGGATCGCTGTGCTGGCACGGATTACCAATTGTGACATAGTTATTGGTTAACTAGGAAAATAGTATATTGTTTTGAAGTCTATCTTGGTAGTATTGTTTAAGGTCATTATGTGTTGCACCTAAATGCATGCTCTTAGGTGTGTTATTTTTTTAATTCATAAAGCTTGGATTCATCGCGTTGCTATTTATTTGTACATACAGATTCAGGAGGTCCGCTTAAGGCTTAATGTTGATGTTACCGTTTCTCCAGATTCACTTCCTGCGCCTGCTCCTAGCGAATCATTTGTTGATATGGTAAGAATCATGAGGTCAATTTTCTTCATTTCTTTTGATGTTCTTTTGTTTTTGTCAGAAACTAATTCAAAGTTTATTGTAAAATTCTTTTCTGCAGAATTTGTGTGCGAACATCTTGAAGGATATTGCGTTTCATGGATATACCACTCCTACTTCCATTCAGGCCCAAGCCATGCCAGTTGCTCTAAGTGGACGAGATCTGTTAGGTTGTGCAGAAACTGGTAGTGGCAAAACTGCTGCATTCATCATACCTATGATACAGGTTTTAGTTTTTACTTCTGCTTTTGATTTGTATCTAGATATGTAACCCTATCATGGATATTCACTTTGTTTTGTTGTTCCATTATAACTTATCATATGGCTTTTCATCCTTGTAGCATTGCCTGGCTCAGCCTCCTGTTCGGCGCGGAGATGGACCTTTGGCATTAGTATTGGCTCCTACAAGAGAGCTAGCACAACAAATAGAGAAAGAGGTGAGATCGCTGGTTTCATGTACTTTACACTTGAAAATGTCATCGATATAATATGTATTCTATTCTTTGTTCCGAGATGTGGCAGTTGAAAGACTGATGTTCCAAAAACAAGTTGGAAGGAAATGATGTGATAAATTCTGATAATACGTGTGGAGGCTTAGATTTCATGCCCAGACATTCAATATGGATTATTAACTAGAGAATCATCTTCAACTCAAGAATTTCCAAACATGATTAATATGACTATTAAGAAAGACTAGCTTTTTCTGATATTTCCCAAAGACGTATATAGAGTTTATACACTATCCGTGATCAGAAGTATTTCACATTCACATTTTTCCTTGTTAGGTTAAGGCCTTCAGTAGATCTTTGGATTCCTTCAGAACTGCAATTGTTGTTGGTGGAACCAACATTTCTGAGCAGGTAACTAGTTTAGCTCAAATTAATACAAAAAATTTGATAACTTTGTTTCTTTTTGATATTCGAAGTTCATGGTTTGCAGCACAGCTCGATACTAGTTAAGTTGTGATTTACCATGGCATGTCATTTCTTGTTTTGCTTTGCAATTCAACCCTACTATCATCCTTAGTATTCATCTTTGTTCTGATTGCCTTCTGTTACTGGATGCCAAGACAGAGGTCTGAGCTGCGAGCTGGGGTCAATATAGTGGTTGCTACTCCTGGAAGATTTATTGATCATCTACAACAAGGAAATTCTTCTCTCTCCAGGATTTCATTTGTCGTTTTGGATGAAGCTGATAGGATGCTTGACATGGGATTTGAACTTCAGATAAGAGAGGTCATTCATGGCCACATATTTGTTCTATAAAATAATCATATGCACATAAGTATTTTCCTTATTTATCTGTTGTATTTCAACTTATATCCTTCCTGCCTCCCTCCTTCAGTGATTTTCACTTTACTGTATCTTATATCCATCAGTTGCATACATAATTGAATTGCTTTGAAATCTTAACCTTTGATTTTCTGTGCTACTGATTTTTTTCTTTTCTTTTCCTTTTTATCTTAACTCATTCTATGCTAGACCATTTAAAACCACACGACGCAAGCATATTAAGTCACGATCCGAATCCACCATTAAAATGATCTGAAGTGATAACGGGTTTTCTCAATCTTTCTATCAGTATGTATTTAGTTTTCGTTGACTTCAACTTGCTTGATTAAAGTGCATATAGGGCATCTTACAAGTTTTTTTCATTTTGGTCGCTTAGCATCCTTGTCAATCTGCAACTACGCATGTCCAATAATTCCATGGAAAATATTATTTTGGTGCTTTCTGATTCTGTTGCAGGTGATGCGAAATCTTCCAGAAAAACATCAAACTCTGCTGTTTAGTGCTACCATGCCTGTGGAGATTGAAGAGCTAGCACAGGTTTGATCTTTATTGTGATTACAGTATTTGTTTTTTCCAATTCCATGTCAATGCCAATATAATTGACTTTTTGAGTCGTTGCATTAAACTGAGACGCAATTATAAGTCTGTGAAGTATTAAATTGGAAACTATTTGTTTTGACTAAGACAATTTGATCATTTTTATATTATCTAAGTAAATTTGTTTTACATGTTTGATAAACACAACACAATACTCTCTTTTCTTCCATACGAGTAGAAGAATAATTTTGGCAATAAGGGAGTGTTTCAATGATAATGTTGCTCTGTTACTTGCATCTATGGTATGTGGATTGGCTTTATTGAGTGGATATCATGTTAGTTTCCTACATGTTCTTTTATATGCATCACTCTTTGAGAAAAACCGTGCATTATGCATTTTCAGTTTGCAGTTTTAGTGATTGCTTAGAGATTGTAACTCACGCGGACTTATATTTATACTTTAAAGACAGTGAACCAGTTAAAATCATTCCTTTGAAAACTTGTCACGTGGAAATGCCATTTTTTTTCTCAAATTTTTAGGAATACTTGACAAATCCAGTTCGAGTAAAGGTGGGAAAAGTTAGTAGCCCAACTGCGAATGTGTCCCAAATATTGGAGAAGGTACCAGAAACTGAGAAGGTATGCTGCTCTTAGTATTTAAATATGAAAATAGTGTTCTTATGCAGTGATCAACTGGAACATAATCTTTTGCTTTTTAACTTTGATTGCCATTTTCCATATTTTCTTTCATTTTCCTTGTGAGTGAATGCAATATATATCTTTATCTTTCCAACTTTGGATTGTCAAGATACTGATTTGCCTTATACAAATATGGTGATATAGGGCAGGTAAGCCGTTAGACTCCTATGATTTTAGAAACTGGGAATCTGATACTGTCACTGGAACAGAAGATATAAGGACCAATAGAGTTCAATATGTGGCTAAAATAGTCAGGAATCTACTTGTAAAAATAGAGTAATGTTACCTGTACATATTGGTTTACAGATTGATGATATGGATAGTATTAGTTGGCTTCATTTCATTTCATTCTCTCTTCCACATCATCAATCTATAAACCAATCTGTACACAATTATGTA
>CAIGRQ010244762.1:0-11028 GCA_903798375.1 Fraxinus sp. D2006-0159 | reverse complement strand
CAATTGCGTGCACAGCAAGGAATCCCTATTTCAGAATATGGGGTAAGCTTTAAGAACTCACTATTCATCAACTAGTAGACTGTATATACACATTAGGTTTTATACCTGATGCTTTAAAAATATTAATCTCGCAATTGATAGTTGAATCTTGCCATTGAGGATTTCCACACGTTGAGCAGTCTAAATATTAATCTTGCAATTAATTGTGAAATATTGTCATTTCGGATTTTCCACATGTTGAGTAGATGCCCAAAGAAGTTCTACTTATTAAGGTGATTCCCAAAGTGTCCCTTACATAACAGGGTAACCTTGAATGATGTTGCTGGATGCTCTATAAGGTGTTAAAATAAGAACGTCAGATAATCGAAGTGGGCAATAGGGTACACTTGTTTGGTTGTGAACAACTTGCCTTTTGCTAGTGGAAATTGTCAGGCTGTGTTCTATTATTGGCCAGACTAGGCAATAAACTATGATGTTAACCCTCTCTAAATCTTCTATGCCATCAGAGGTTAGATAATGCACTGAATATGTAAATACATGTCAAACAATCCTTGACTTCAGGCTTCAGATATACAGCAGTAATTAAATGCAGTAATTAAATCACTCGAGTCAAACTTTTATTAGTGGATATTAGTTTCAATCAAAAGCTTATATTTATTGGCACTTTGGTAAGAATGATGAACTGCTCAACTATATTATCCATTTCCATTTCTTTAAAAGCTTTATTGAATGATTTTGTTTCTGTGTGACGTACTGAAAGAATATTATTTCAGGTTTTGGTTGACATGATTAGAGTGCCAGATTGGGCTTTTGAAGCTGCTGGCCTAGAAATGAGAGGGATGGGGCAAGACACAGCTCCCTACCAGCCGGGACTTTACTTGACAGCAGCACAGGTAAAACGCTATTTACGTTGGAATAGAATTGGTTCTTAATTTATTTTCTTGTGCAATCTTAATCTTGGTAATTTCCTGATGCTTAGGAGTCCTTAAAATATACAATTTACCAACTTTGGGTGATTAAGGCATTTGAACTGATTTTGCAAGAGGTTATAATAGAAAATTGTCTGGAACTGAAGTTTAAGATCTGTGTGATTTTGCTTGGAGGAAGTCGCTATTTCAATTAAAATCCTTCTAGAACTTATGAAGCATTTAGCACTTTTTTCCCACTTTTGCCTAAAGTCATATCCTGTTCTTCCACATGCATTACTCTTATATCCTCTCATTTCAGAAGCATTGTGCTTGACCTCCACTTGTACGATTATTTCCTGCTCTCAGTTGAATTAGCGGGAGTTGTTTTTCATGCAGAGAGAAGCAGTGGAGGCTCTAATTCAAGAACTTCCAAAGTTCACACTGAAGACTGTTCCTATCGATTGCAGTGAGTGTCCAATCTGTTTGGAAGAGTTTCGCACAGGAAATGAGGTAAATATCTTTGTTGATCTGTTTATAACAAGACTATTAACAAGCCAAAGGTTGAAGTCCAAACTGGTTAACTTACCTTTCCATTCTAAGCAATTGAGATTTTCTAGCAAAAATCTCCAGATGCTAACTTAAACTAGCATTTGTAGTTTGGACATGCCAGGATTAAGAAGCTCATTAAATGCTAGACGAAAGAGCGCACACCTCAGCCATCTTGAGGCATAAGCCTTGACAATAGTACTTGAGGTGTTAAATGCGAGGCTCACCTCAAGGTGTAAGCCTTGTACAACATTTTTTACCATAGGTGATTGTCAACCTCATACAAGTATTCCTGTGGGGCTTGCAATATTTTGCTCGCCCAAGAAAGAAAGAAAGGAAGATGGCTTTGTGTTGGGTTCCTTCCTCCACTAGACTAGACCATGTACTACAGAAAGGCCTAATTGTTCCACTCGTTACGTTGTGTGTTGTTCCCCACCTATTTGCTTTGCTAGCCTCCCTTTTAACCTCACAGCAGAAGTGCAAGGACAAAGCATATACATGTACTCAATTAGAAGGAGAAAAGGAAGATTATTGTCAAAAAGCTTTGAAAGTTTGAGTTGTCATACAATTAGACCTGCTATTAAAACTGCATTATCTACTAGTCACATTGAGTCTGCCTTTCGGTTGAACGCTGTAGAACAACTCAGAGAGAGCTAAAAATGGGAGGTAAATTAGTTTAATTAGATATTCAATGTATCAAGGCCCTCATTCACTTTCAAGGTAGATAATTAAATGATTAATAAACTCTACAAGATGACAAACTTTTAAGCATAACATACAGAAGTGAGTGGAGTGGGATGAGCAAAATCTTAATATTTCAGACCCATAATTTTTTGCCTTTTGTTACTTATCCCCCTGTAGGTGCAAGGGGGAAGATAAAGAAATTTATAAAGGTTTTTTTTTTTTTTTTTTTTTTTTTTTTTAAATTAAGGCACTGGTACTTAGCAATAGACCTCACTTGACTTGATGCAGGTTCGTGGTCTTCCATGTGCTCATAATTTCCATGTAGAGTGCATTGATGAGTGGCTTCGGCTGAATGTAAAATGCCCTAGATGTCGTTGTTCTGTCTTTCCAAACCTCGACTTAAGTGCCTTATCCAATATCCGTGCTGATTCAGAGCGGCCATCGTCCAATGTACTGACGACAACGCCATATGTGAGAACTCAACCTCCTAGCCAGAGCTATCTATTGAGATTGCAGGGATTACTCCGTCCAGTTCATGCAGAGAATACCGGGACTGTCAGTGAAGCAGACGGTGTGGAAAGAACTGAAAATGGAGGCCTACCACTTGCAACTCCTGGTCGAGCAACTACGGAGCCTGTACAAGTGGTGATTGAACAGTCGACCGCCCCTCGACCTTGACCTGATTCTTGTGATCGTTCAAAAAGGTTCTAATCTCTAACCCCTCCACCTTGGAGAAACTAGTTTGAGTTTTGTTTGCCTCGGGCCTCTTTGTAGTTTGTGGTCTCTCTCGTTAATCCAATTTGTAATGAATGGTACACATTGTCTGTCCATCCTTTTATAATTCAGGGAAAATTGCATATTTGGTACCCAACCTATTTTCTGATTAGCAATTTGATCCTTATCATTGATCCTCTCACTTCATGCTAAATTGTACATATTTTCTTTATATTGTCATGTGGTGCTCAGGAAATCATGCCTTGCTTCAAATTTTTGGCACTTCCTCAAGTTGATAGATATATATATATATAAAGCTTTTAAATTCACGCTACTAGAACTTATACCATCCATATAAGTTAATAAAAAAGAATTTCACCAAAAAAAAAAAAAAAAAAAAAAAATAACAGAGAGGTATAAAGTACAAAAAGCAAGAAATTTGTGTGGACATCCAGAAAGTTGTTCTAGTCACTTTTACTAGTCATTCACACTTTTTTATAATTTTCTTCATCTTTTTGTTGGCTAAGAAATTGTACATTTGCCCATCTTTAGAGTAATAATTGGGAACGAAGAAATTAATGTTGCAAGGGTTACTAAATACTTCTTGGTTTGACAGTGACTTCAAAATAGAGTTTAATATATGGCTGCTTTTTTATAACTCAGAAGGAATGGAATAAAAAAGTTGGACGATATTGTAAAATACTGAGAACGCTTCTATATGGCCAGGGCCATTTGCCCTTTTTCAATATTAGAGTGGATAGATGAGATATCACATCCCTTAGGGAACGTCTGTGGATATTATTGAGGAAATGATGTATTTTAAATAGTGATATGACGATAAATATGTTGTTAGAAAGTAAGAAAAAGTTATTGACATGATGAAAAATATTATTTTATTGAAAAATGTATGATTAAAAATGAATTCAAGAATTAAAATGAAAATTTTAATGTGTATCAAACAAGTGGCGAATAATATAACTACATGACAGTGACAGACAAAAGTCAGCACAGTTAAAGAATAAAGAGAGATTGTACCATTGGTTTCGATTTTCCAACTCATTCGGTGGCAGAAAAAGTTCCAACCTCTATAAAATATGCACAACAATCTACAATATTTCATAGTAATTACAAAATGCAATTGTTGACAAAAGAGAATCTATGGATGTGTTTGAGTCATATTATTTTGAAAAAATGTATTTTGAAATAGAAGCTTGCTTGAGGTACAGATGAGGGGGTTCACAGACCCCCCACAGATACCTCACAATAGGGGGGGAGGGGTGGGATTTTTTTGCCATTTTTTATTATAATGCGGGACCCACTCATGTGAGTATTGGTAAACAATCTGTAAACCATTTGTCTGTACAAAGAGAATTACTCTTTGAAATAATAGATTAATAGAGAATGCGTGGTTGAAAATAAGGAATTGTTATTGATGTGATGAAAAATATTATTTTATTGAAGAATGTGTAGTTGAAATGAAAATGAAAATTTTATTGTGTACCTAACAAGGGCTATATTGACAAATGTTTCCTATCGAATCAATACAGGAGTGTTCACGATCTATTTTTCATTCAAATTTCTCATAACTAATCTTGATCTAACTCCTCCTAAATCCATTTTTTTGTTGTGTTTAAACTTCAAAGATTCGTATGATCAAAAGAACAATTCGATCAAGAAAGCAAGTGATCTAAGTTAATTATCCAAGACTCAATAACAAAAAGACCAATTTGCCGACTGAATCGATTATCTTAAAACTAATTTTTGTTACTAGTTCTTATCTGGTGTGTTTGAGCCACATAATTTTGAAACGCATGTATTATGGAATAGTAAATTGATGGAGAATGTGCGGTTGAAAATGAAAGAAAAATTATTGATGTGATAGAAAATATTATTTTATTGAAAAATATGTGATTGAAAATTAATAAAAGAATGAGAATGAAAAAAATAATGCATAACAAACGTGGCTAAACCTATGTTTGAAAATTTTGAATATCAGATATTTGAAAACGTCCATGAACATAAGCCCACTGTACACTTCACTTTCACTTTTCTTTTCTTTTTTGTACCAAAATTCCTTAATCAAAAGCTATGAGTCCCCTTTTTCTTTACGGGAATCTTTCTTTTCAATAAAAGAGCACACAGCATATTTTTCAGGAGGAATTTCTATGGAAAATCCAGACTCCATTACTCACAAGAAGACTCTGAGGAGAAGCAGTAACAGTCACGTATCAATGTCGGATACCGAGTCACAAGTAAGTCAAGTTGACTCGTTTCACTCCCCCCTCCGATCAGACTCTCCTCTCCATTCCGACGATCCATTTTTCTACCCAGGAAATGATGCTAACAACAAAAATGGTAATAATTTTAAAGAATCATTGTCTAATTGTAAAGCCCTCGTTCCCGTTGATAACTACTACACCCCTTTACCATCTCCGGGCCAATCCAATCTTCCGTCTAGTTTTCCTGCCAACGGAGGAAGATGTACGCAGCCCGAACCACAATTGGAAAATCCCACATCGGAAAATGTTGCTTTCCGGGCTCCGGCCACCGGAGGTAAGGTCCGGAGATCCTTTTCGCCGTCCATGAAGGAGAATTATGAGTTTTCTGGGAAGGGCGGACGGGGGGCAACGTCAGTCGTGGCATTCAACCGGTCTGGAAGGGAGGAGTCGTTGACAAAAATGGGGCCGGTGGATGGTGGTGGAGAGGATGAGGTGGGGGGAGAGAGGCGGTCACGTGAAGCGGTGGCATCGATATTGACTCGATCGAAATGGGAGATGAAGGTGAAGAAAGCAACTTTGGGGTTCAGAGTCTGTGAAGCGATGGTGTGTTTGATTTCATTTTCTGTTATGGCTGCTGATAGAACTCGAGGTTGGAGTGGTGATTCATTTGATCGCTACAAAGAGTACAGGTTATTCTTATGCTTTTTCTGCATATTTCTCTTTATATTGCTTGCATGTGTGATGTGGTCGAAAAATGTCCATTGCAATTGTCGAGCACACGAGGTTGATTCTCAGGCTCCTTAAACCTTACCTGCAAAAGGGCAGTAGAGATTAGAGAAGTTCTCAGTTCTTCGCCCATGTTAGAGAGCATGTTTGGATGTGCGTAGAATTTACTTTCTGAAAAAGCACGTTTTATTAGTAAGAGAGGAGTAATTTGAAGTAAAGTTCGATAAAATAATTATCTGGAAAGTAAGAGTGACTTCGTTCTAAGCTCATCAAATCATGTTCCAAGTAAGTAGGAGGGGATAACTTTAAATGTAGGTTAGTTTTGCTTTCGTACTTTATGCAAGTGAGGTCATAGGCATCGTATAGGCAATAGGAATGAAGATTTTTTTGGACGGAGTTAACTAATGAAGCATTTGAGTGATTTAAGTGAGATCCATGAACCATGATCTTTGGGAATAATTGCTGCTGTTCTATCAAACCAGGAGTGATTTAAGTTTCATCATTAGGCTTGGGATTGGTGCATATTTTGAATAATCAATCTTTAATGTATTTCATGCAGTTGAATTTTCTTCCTTAATATTAATGTGTTTACTGATATGGTTTAATCAAGTTGCTGACCTCTAAGTCTCTAATTCAATTGTGTTCATTTGTTGTTTAAAGTAAATTAGCACTTGCAAGTTGCAAATTTGGATAAAAAAATTTGTCGTAATTATGATAAAAGAATCCTTGGTAGGTGAAACAACATAACTTAGTAGATGAACGAAAGCTTTAAATTAGCCGATTTATTGAGTCCCAACGTGCGGAATTACACAATTAAAAGTAACAAGTCACTTTTTAATTGTTTTTAAATGGTTAATCAATCACGTAAATTTCTCTTATGTAGAATTACCACAATTTGTAATATGAAAGCAATAAACAACTCCAAATTGATCACGGAAAAACCCTAAATAAGTAAAAACTATGGGCACTTTGCCGATCAGTAATCAACTATAAATTGAAGCATACTTACAGTAAGGTCCAAACCCGTTTATCTCATAGAACTTTTGATCTCAATTCCTGTGGTCTTCCTTGATCTTACTGGAGGTGTGCTTTTTTAAAGCAAATCTCGACTCCTGGTTTATACCTTAACCCTCTTGGACTGCGTGCTCCTGACGCCAGATCCCAATTCTTGGTACCTTTCCTTAGTCCTTCTGAATTTGTGCTTCTCCAACAACTCCCGATCCCTAGTATTGATTTATCTCTGGTGGATTAGATGGTTTGGTATTTGATCAAAAGATCTTTTGTGCTTTGATCTTGTGATTTTATATGAAACAATATGGTTTGATCAACAAAATATGTTTTGAAAGAATTTATAGGTCAAGTAATATGTGATGGTTGAATCTTGGAATCAATGAATGTTTTGGATCATCAAAAAATTGATCTCTATAGAATAAATCTGATTCAACACACTATTGACGTCCCATAGGGTGTATACTTATGATTGGTAGTGTTTGGGATGAAAAAGAACTCAAAATCAGCTTGAAAACCGAAATTTAATATTCCTTGAATAACCACGTCACTCGAGCACTAAGCCAGCGACGGAGGAGCCACAGCTGAGTAGTAATCCATATTTTCTAGGCTAGTTTGGCTGGCTTTCTAGGCTGGGAATCTAATAGGATCCTCCTTGTTAAACAAAAAAAATTGGGATAAAAAGGAAGAATAAATAGAAGTGCTACAGTTGAGGTTTCACAAGGACAACATATGGACTGGAAAGGTTTCTTTAGTTATCTTGTGTGTTTAGGTTTTGTAGTGTAGGTTTCAATAGGTAATTGCGGTGATCTTCTTGAGATGCTTCCTTTTGATTAAATCTGCATACCTCAATTGAATAAATCTTGGGTTTAAGATTCTGCTTCATGCTCGATCAGCTGTCTGTTAAGTTTTTTGCTCCAAACTGCATCAGGAAGGATGAACAGAACAAGTCCGATCCTAAGGTGGTTGCAACTTTGTAGTGCAATTTTAGTGCCATTAGACACCCATTAATTTATTTTATGGTTTGCTACATGATTATTTTCAACCACACATTTACACAATAAAATATTCTACACATATGTCAAAAACTTTTCCCTACTTCTAACCACACATTCTCCAAAAAATCACTATTCAAAACTCTTTTTTTCTACAATAATGTTTGTCAAACTGGCTCTTATGATGATCTGATGTGTTCTTTGAGCAGTTCTATCCAAGATGTAGTAGATGTAACTGGAGTTTGTCCATTTGATCAGTAAATGTATTCTAACAATTTTTTTCCTTTTTCCTTTTTAAGAAACAATCAATTGATGTTATCAGATATTTTTAGATTCTCCACTCAATACAGATATTGTTTCCCAAATAAATCTAGCATTAATATCCTTGTATTAAGATTGCCAGAAGGAAACATTTTTCCTGATTCTTTTTTGTTTTCTTGAGCAAGCATTGAACTTGCTGCAATTAAATCTATGTCCTACTTGTTGTCTATTAAGAGGATGTATGGTTAAGCTTAAAAAGTGTACTTACAAGAAAGTTACTAAATAAATAAGTTTTAAAATAAGTAATAGGTTTGATTGGTGAAAATAAGTTACTTATGTTGACATGAAAGTAAATATTACTTCGAAAAGTAATTTTTTTACTTAAAAGCTGTGTTCATTAATCTTCATAATTTTTTCTCACTTCGTATACCTTAGATCGACAGTTGTGAACTGTCAAGATAGACATTGTTATATATTTGAACATGTTATTTAAAAATAAATTTAATTTTTCTTGAAGCTTAATAAAACATGTTATGTGCATAATTATTTCTTAACATAGTCAATGCATTGTCTTGTTAAACAGGTATTGTGTAGCCATGAATGTTATTGGATTTGGATATTCGGGATTTCAAGCATATGATCTTACCTACCATTTGGTCTCAGGGAAACATGTCATCTCTCACTATCTACGTTACCATTTTGATTTCTCAATGGATCAGGTAAGCATTTTCTTTCGTGTTCTTTTAGCCGATGCAAACTTCTCTCATATTGTACATTCTAGGTATGAAAAAACACACATCTTGTCATTTATTTTAGATTTTGGTAGTGTTGGGTGACCTCTGAACAGATTGTAGTGCACTCTAAAATTTAGGGTTATATCATCATTTTTATTGACAGTTGATCACTTTTCTTAGAACTAGTTGTTGAACCGAATGTTTTTAAAGCTCAAGTTCCTAGAGAGTTACTTCTTTTAACTTCAGTTTTTAGAGCGCCCCTCATGTGCATGTCGAATTCGATTTTAATATTACGCATGACACGTGCACAATTTTCAAAAATAGGTCACGGCAAGAGAAGGGCATGTGTATTTGTTTTAATTCTGTATTTAAGGCGACCCTTATATGCAAAATATATTCATTTTTTTGTCAAAGACGGGACTGTCACAAACACAATATCCATGAAGTAGTAGCGGCAGGACCTATAATTCAACAATGGTAAACTGTAACGCTCCAAACTAGACAAGACCAGACGCTATAAAGAATTGGATTTTTAGTTTCTTTTTCTTTCTAGATGCTCTGCTCTACCAAACAAGCCACTATAGCTTATAGTCCAGTTCCTTGGATACTTGCTCAACGAGACTTTACATTTCTCGTCTGGCAGATTCTGGCATATCTTATAATGTCGGCATCATCTTCAGCAGCAACGAGGGTGGACGGATGGATATCTACATGGGGGAAAGACGAATTCACGATAAGAGCAAGTGCATCCATTGCGTTGTCTTTTCTTGCTTTCATTATCTTTGCCTTGTGCTCTCTTATATCTGGTTACAACCTCTGTAACCGAGCAGCAATTTAATCTCTTCATCTCCAGTCAATATTATTTTCCTTTTAATAATTCCTGAGAATTTTTGGCATCGTCGAAATACGACTGCTGATAGTTTCTTAAGTTGTACAGACATAGTGGTAGATTAACAGCATTTTTTCTTGTGGTTAGCGTTATTTGGATAGATAAATTATATATTGTTCCTCTGAATTTAACAAAGATATGGTATAAGTTTGGACCGTCTTACACCTAGACCACCAAGCTTGTGAAACACGTGGCCCAGCCAGTCACAGAATGGACCGTGCCGCTCCCAGTCTGACTGCAGGGTATGTGGCCCGTCCAGGCAGGGCTAAGTAATCGAATCGTCCATTAATGAAGACAAGAATAAGTCGAAAAGAATAATCCTTTTCATCGGTAGTAGTTATGAACAGCTGCCTATGTTGGAAACAAATAATCTATTTGTACAATATTGGTTGACAGCATTGTTGACAATGTTGTAGGTGGCAAAAAATTATTGATTCAAAAGATAAGTTTTTTAAACTGTTCAATGACAACATACCACATAACATGTTGTCAACCAACATTGTACACCAAGCATGATTTAGTAAGAAATGACTAGAGGAAAAGAATAAACACTGTTACTTCACAACAGAAACAAAATGGTATCTATCAAATGACTGAAGGATTTAAAGCCAAATAGCATTATCAAAAGATGATGCCTGGAACCAGCAAATGACTTGAACTAAATAGAAGTACAGTCAAGAACCCAATTAGTGTGAATTACATGGTTCATAAAATCCGATTGATCAGGCGTGGAGGAATCCTGTGTTTGAGCCTGACCAAAGACTGACCTGTATTTCGAGACAAACAAAAGTAAAATTCAAATGATTTTGTGTAAAATATAAGCTCTTCGCGCACTCTCTTTTATTAACAAAACACTGGTAAGAGCAGGACAAACAGGAAGGTCATGCGTCTTTTATAAATTCTAATGATGCATGTATTCATTTCAAAAATATCGAGACAAAAGCATCTAATTCCATCCTAATGAGGTATGTTATACTCGTAACTAAGATTCAAATCGAGAAAACCCAAATCGGTATAAGTATTTGAGGTTTCCTTAAAATACATATAACATAACAATCACACCAGATACGCTCGATGATAAATTCTAAAATCAGTATGAATGGAGTTATCAAGAAAATATATTCTCTTTGAAGAAAAGAGAGCATAAAGCACAATTTTTCAATTTCTTTTCATGGCCATACTTTGGGTTAATTACCTCAATAGTCACTGAACTTTATCGAAAGTTTTCACCAAGTCACTGAACTTTAAAAACAATGTGGCTAGTCACCGAACTTTCAAAAATGCAACCCCATTAGTCACTGAACTTTAAAAATCATCTCATTAGTCACTGAACTTTGCAAAAAT
>CAIGRQ010244703.1:0-15240 GCA_903798375.1 Fraxinus sp. D2006-0159 | reverse complement strand
ATATATATATATTAAACCATTTGTATGCAACGTTTAACTGTTTGTGTCAATTGCAGGTAGTTGCCTATTGCAGGCAACCACCTAATAGTTTTATAAAAAATTAAAAACTGAAAACATTTGCAGGCAACTACTTGCTATAATTTTTTTAAATAAAAAATTCTTAAGTTGGCTCGGCTCGACAAGGCACGAGCTGAAAGCTTGGGTTGAGCCTNTTGGGTTGAGCCTAATTTTTTTGGCCAATTAAAAGCTCGGCTCGGCTCGGGCCAAAAAAATCTAAACCATTTTTATTCGAGTGTAGTCCGAGCCTCAAGTTTCGGCTAGTGAGCTGGTTCGACTCATTCACATCCCTACCCTAAGGTGATTATTGGTTTCTCTATAAGAGATCTACTAGAAATAACACCACCGACAACCCATAAGTGCTAACTTTAAGAAATAATGGGAAAGATAGAATATAAATTTGGGATAAATAAAAATACCTACAACTAGTACCTTGAAGCACCCAACATTTCCTATGGCCAAGTGGACAATGGTGCAACCATGTTAAGAGAATACATAAACTTCTAATTTTGTTGTTTTAACTGGCATTTGTATAAAGAACCTTTGAAATGTTATTGGAATAGCCTAAGTTGCTTTAACAACGCAATATAATCTTGCCAAATTATAAGGTAAAGACAAAAGATTGTTGATAGTTTATGTAAAACATACTAGCATACATCCTACTGAGTTTTGAGTGGTAGGACTTACTTGAAATCTCAAAACAAGGTTGAATTATTGCCTTTGATTTGCTTGCATTTCACACTGCCTCATACCTGCTTCTTGGTCGAAAACTCATTCATGAAAGAAGGAGTTTATAACCACAACCTAAATACCAATTTTAGATATGTAGATCTTCCAAAATCAAGCCACACCCTTATTCATTTTTCTCTCCATGCTTGTGTCCTAATTTGCATACTTTCATGCATGGTTTTGGTGGAGTGGGAGGGAGATGGAATTTAGAGGTGGTGGGAGGTTGTTGTTTCAAATTCAAAATCTCAACTTCTCGCTCCAAATTGCTCTTGTGCAATCAGGGTCGGGTCAACATACATGGGCGACCAATTTTCTTCTAACATCCCTCCCCACATGATAGGCTTGACCTAATTCTAATATAATATCAATTACATCTATCTTAAATCTCCAAGTATATTCAGGTAAATGGATCGTGTGATATGCCACTTAATTCAAGGCATCACACCATCATACACCTGTTAGGATATAAAGAAGCTCTACAAGTTGAAATATATTTTTCACTATATCCCAGACATTTTATAACATCAGTTTGAGTATGCTGACCCTTCTATTAATCAAAGAACATACTCCACTTTTCATTTATATTGTATTCACAATTGTATCATAAAATTCAAAAAGTTAACAAAATTGTCCGGTCGGTGATGCAAGTTAAGGTATTAGATAAAATAGACTTTCTTTCCTACATGAATTCCTTAATTTCAAGTCAGTTGCTTTCATAGACATGTCTCATCAAACCGAATCAAGCAACACTAAAATAAAATCTAAGACGGTCAAAAGTCATAAGAGTATGGAAGTGAGGTCATATGTGCCTCGGAGACTCACATAATGAAGAAGCAGAGATCAATTCTTTCATTCCTTATTGGTTGTTAAAGCACACGTGGTATGAAATACTTGTTAGAGTATCTTCTACTTTTCTCAGGGTGTATGTCTAATCTTACAAACTAAATACTTCGTACGGATCATAGTTTAGATATTTTTCGATATCTAACATGAGTTTTCATTATATTTATTAATCTAGGCAATCCCAATTGAGAGGTCGATCTGGCTATAAAACATATCTACTGGATAGCAAAATTCATTTTGATTACTTACTCAACCTGTTTGATATACTTTACGTGTTCATATAAAAAATGATGTAGTAATCACAACAAAAGATTACAGTTAACATATAAACTCAAATCATTGATTACATAGTACATAATTCAGATTCTACACGTTCACAGAGACTCAACATGAGTTATAAAGACATCTCTAGGGATATGTTTAGTAAATGAATCACATACCATTTGGTGCGTAGAAATATATTGCAAACTTACTTATTTCTTTTCTATGATGTCTCTTACAAAATTATATTTTATATCAATGTATTTGGTTCAGCTGTAATACTTAGGATCCTTTTTATATGCAATAGCTGCCTGACTATCATAGTAAATCAATATAGGTTATACGTTACCACTACGGACTCTTAGATGCTGAAAGAATCTCTTTAACTAACCAGCTTCCTACACTACTGAAACATATGCTACAAAATATGCTTCTATTGTAGATATGATATTTTTTGCTACTCTAGGATATGTCACCATTATTAAGAATACTGCATATCTCGAAGTTGATTTGCATTCATTTAGGTTTCCATCCCAATATATGTGTATCATTTTAAGCACAAATCATTCCCTTGATCGCACATGGAATAAATAACAGTGCCTTCAGGTATCTAATATCCTCTTAACATCTTTCTAATGTTCTCCTCTAGGATTAGATTGATATCTACTGACCGACCTATGACATAACAGATATCAAGGCAAGTACGAATCATAGAGTACATCAAGCTCCTAATCGCACTATAGTATGGTACACTAGACATTTCTTCTTTTTCCCTCAAGAGTCTAAGGACACGTGTGAAGACTTAGAGTATTGTCTTTTGATACATAAGTATCAATGGGATTGTAATTCTCTATTTTGAAACGTTCAAGAACCTTCTTTATATATATATATCTTGTGAGAGAGCAAGAAGCCTCTTCGAACGATCTCTATAGATTTTTACATCTAATATGTAATTTGCTTCACCCATGTCCTTTATTTCAAAATTTGAGGAAAATCATTTCTTAATGTTTAGAATATACTCTTTATCATTCTCAACTAATAAGATGTTATCTACATAGAGAGATAAAATTACAAACTTTTCATTGGACCTTTTCAGAAAAATACAATGGCCTTCATATCATGTCAAAAGTGTACGAAATAAATGCTTTGTCAAATCTCAAATACCACTGTCTAGAAGACTATTTTATAGCATATATTGATCTTTTCAATTTACAAATTTTATCCCCTTGGTCAATTTTAATAAAACCTATGATTGTTGCATATAGATTTCTTCATCAAATTCTCCATTGAGAAAAGAAGTCTTTACATCCATTTGATGTAATTCTGAATTTAAATGTGTTAGTATGGCTAAGAATAGGCGAATTGAAGTAAATCTCGTTATCGGTGAAAAGATCTCTTCATAATATATACCCTCATATCGAGTATAATCATTTGCTACCAAGCAAACTTTATACATTTCTATAGTCCCATCAGCTCTTTGCTTTATTTTGAGAATCCATTATTCCCAATAACTTTTTGACCAGATGGAAGATCAACCAAGTCCTAGACTTGATTTTATTTCATAAACTTCATCTCTTCTTCTATTACATTCTTCCACTTTTCCTTGCAAAGCATAATAAAGTTTCTTGTACTAATTTTGGTTCTTCATAATCTTCTGGACATATTAGGAAAACATATCCTTCAATCTTGAAATAATGTATAGGCATAATTTTTCTAGTACTCTTATAAATTTTATTCTCTTGGCCTGTTTTAATGAAACCTATTGGTTATTGTATATAGATTTCTTCATTGAATTCTCCATTGAAAAAAGCAATCTTTACGTCCATTTGATGTGATTCTAATCTAATGTGCCACAACAGATAAGAGTAGGCAAATTTAAGTAAATCTTACTATTGGTGAAAAGGTCTCTTCTTAATTTATACACTTCTGTTGAGTATAACTTTTTGCTACCAAGTGAGCCTTATACTTTTCTGTAGCCCCATCAGCTTTTCGCTTTATTTTGAGAACCCATTTATTTCCAATAGCTTTCCTACCCGATGGAAGATCAACGAAGTCCTAGACTTGATTTGATTTCATAGACTCCATCTCTTCTTTCGTTGCATTTTTCCATTTTTCATTTTTGCAGTATATGATAGAAAACATGCCATTCAATCCCAAAATGACGTCTAGACATACTTTTTCTAGTACTCTTACGAAGTGAAAGCTCCGATGTGACCTTGTCACTTGGATATAAGTTGCTTCCACTTGAATCAATAGGTGAAAGTGATTACTCTTGCACCTTAGTTGATTCATCAAGTACAACTCTTTCATCTAATTCAAACAAAGGTTTTACCCCCATCCTAATTTTCACCTATGAACACAAATCCTTTGGACTGGTAGACTCAATTTTCCAAACTTATAAAGACACACTTCTTGCCTCGTGGACTCAATTTTCCAAATTTACTTGAGAAATCAACGATATAGGTAGTTGATCCTTAAGATCTAAGATAACTCAATTTAAGGAATCTACCTGTCCAAATCTAATACAGTGTAGTAGGTAATGATTTAGAGGGAACTCTATTCATAATATAGGCCACAGTTAACAAAGATTTCCTTAGTAGGAAATGGGTAAGTTAGCTTGTGCCATCATGGACCTCACCATTTCTAGCAACGTTCTATTTCTCCTCTCAACAGCACCATTTTGTTATAGTGTATTGAGAGTTAGTTAACTACCTAATGATTTTACTATCATTAAATAGTTCTTCTTTAGATATCTATTCATGCCATCGGTCAGTTTTCAGAGCTTTAACATTTCTATCAATTTAATTTTCTACCACATTTAAATATTGTCTAAAACAATGTAATGCCTTTGACTTATGAGAAATCAAATAGACATTACCATACCGCTTGAAATCATTTATAAAGGTAATGAAATAAGAGACTCGATGTCTTGCCCTCACATTCATATGGCCACATATATCTGAATGGACTAACTGCAATCGAAATTCGTCTGTCAAGGCTTTACCAAATGGTTTTTGTATTGTTTTTTCGATTAGGCAATTCATAAGTAGGTATCGAAACCGTAGAGATTGAATCTAGCTAGCCTTCTCTGGCTAACCTATTCATTTTCTTTTACTCAATATGTCCTAATCTAGCCATACACATGTATCAACATTCAAATCTTTAGAAGAAGAAGATACATTAAGAAGATACATTCATAGAAAAATATTGATTTATATAATATTTATAAGTATTTGGATCACAATCCAACATAAGAAAACCATCGCAAAAATATCGAGATCCCTAATATACATTACCATTGTTTATACAAATTGAGTTACCACTAAAATTCAAACTGAAACCTAATCATAAAATAACGACAACAGAAATTAAGTTCATTTGTATCTATGGTGCAAACAGGACACTGTGAAGGATAATAGCATGGCTACCAAGCAAATGTAATTTGCATACACTGATCCTTTCCTTCTCCAGTCTATCATCGTTGCAGACAATCAACGAAACTCCATAAACGCTTCTCAATCTATGATTACATGATCTGTCGATCCTAAATCTACAATCCATATAGGATAATATTCAATTAGCATAAGACTGCTAGAAACAAAACATCACTAAAAGAAATATTTACAAGAGCTATCTTCTTTGGCTCATGGCATGCCTAAGCAAAATAACATAGCACCAGACAGTTATAGCATTTCTTATTGTTCTTGTCTTTCTTCTTTCCAAACCACTTTCCTTTCTTGTTACGATTGGGTTTGTTCTTTTTACATTCCTGCCCTGTCTCTTTTCCATCCATCTTCCCACCTTTAATCCAATTCTTCTTATGCTTAAAGTTTGAATTTTTTTCAGAACTAGACTCAGCCATAAAAAATGTTCGAAGGATTTAGCAGCTCCAAGCCGCTCATCTCCTAGTTTAACATGACGGACAACATTAACAAATGTTTTGATGCTATCATTGTGAGTCAGATTGATTTTCAGATATTCCCAATTATGTGGATCAAAGATTGAACTTACTTGTCATCAGAGAGTATTTTACCAACCAACTTTAGCCCTTTAATCACAGTACATGTAATCATCAAACATTGTGTGATGATGTGATTAGGAGGTTTCTTATAAGTGTCAAGCTTAATAGTCTTCCATCTGAGTCTACTCACTAGTACCACATATATTTCTCTCAGATATACCCAGATGTCATGAGTAGTTGGGAACTGCTCATACTTGTGAATAAGATCATCCACAATAGAACTTACCAAAATCATAGTGAAATCTTTCATTTTCCATGTATGGTAGGTTCTCGATCCCTACTCTATTGAGCAATTTGACCAACATATAAGTCTTTTATCACATGATTAATGCCCTCAGGTAATCATGTTACTCTAGCAAATACTAAATTTAATGGCACCAAGTGGTATGGTTATCGTCATTCAATTTGTTAACCTTATTAAGGTCAGCAATGATATTCTTAGATGCCATAGTATATCAAAGTTTAGAGACAATCATATAAATGTCCATTTATGCAAACATGTCATATTGCACTCATGCAAATTAAGTTATATGATAATTTAACACTAGACACGAAGTCGAAAGTTCACTTAGTTTTCAATTATCGTCAATTATCCTAATGTTTCATTATCACAAAATTAATCTCATAGTGCAAAATCAGAAGTACTAGGTCAAAATTACTTAAACTCAACCTTAAAACTCCAACTAAATTAAGAAATTAAGTATGTATAAATTAAACAATACATTTTGACTATGTAATAAACATAAAAGCATATATACAAATAAAAAAATGTTAAATATATACATGCAATCATATTAGGTTGTGTTTGACACCCATTTTAGTAAAGAAATGCGTTTTTGAATAGTGATTGATGGAAGAATATGTGATTAAAAAGTAAGAAGAATTTTTAGGTTTATGTGTAATATTATTTTATTGATAGAATGTGTGGTTGAAATGAAGAAAGAGAATGAGAATGAGAAAAAAAAAGGGTGTCAAACGGGGGCTTAATCAAACAAGGCGAAAAAATCTCGCGTCTTAAGGTAAAGAGAATGAGAATGAGAAAAAAAGAAGAAGGTGTCAAACGGGAGCTTAAGCTTCTTTATACGAGTACTAAACATGAAAAAATATTACATAGATCGACAATTTGAACTAATAATACATAAATAAATTGATTTTAAGATTTTCATTTTTTTTATTCCATTTCCTCATTAAACTCTTGATCAAATAACTATAGGCTGATGTTGTGAATTATCCAGAATTCCAATAGTAATATCATGCCAATGTTTGGGAAGAGTTTTCATTAGGTGATACATAATCTACACATCATGTATATGTTGTCCGAAATACATCACTCCTAGATGCATTACTTCAAGATACTTGATGTCTTGTACAAAGTTATGTCGTGGATCCATTTCATAATTTCAATAAGCACATAGTTTTTCAACACATACCACAACCCATGTTTTTCTAGCATATCCTCCAAGGATGCAAAAATTACGCATAGATCTAACCATATCCAATCAAGCAAAAAATTTGAAAACTAGTCACAATAGATCTCTTAATCAATATCTACACAACTCATGAAAATATAAAAAAAAAATGGTATTTTAAGCACTTTCCAAGATTTTTCATTTAAAAAAAAATGAGAGCAGTTCAAAAAATAATACCTATTAAACAAAGGGTAAATTGCACAAAACGTCCCTAACTTTTAATGTCATTGTGCAAAACGTCAATACCTTTTATTTTTTGGCATTCTCACCCCTATCTTCCACTTTCATTACGCAAAAGGTCATTTTCAATAATTTTTCAATAAAATGACAATTTTACCCTCATATTCAAATGAAACAAAAAGAAAAGAAAAGAAAAGAAAAAATAAAGACTAATTGCAAGGCATTAAAAAAAAAGTACAAACGTTCGTTCTAGGATCCGCCACAGAAAATCCCCCTTCTGGTGTACATTCATGGCGGTGCGTTCGTTCTAGGATCGCCCGCAAATCCGCCCTTTCATAATTTTGTAAGCTCTCTTGTCGAGAAAGCAAACGTAATAGCAATTTCAGCTAATTATAGACTAGCCCCTGAAAACCCTCTTCCAATTGCATTTGATGATTCATGGGAAGCATTTCAATGGGCGATATCACATGTCATTGGCAAAGGATCAGATAATGGATAAATGAATATGCCAATTTTGGCCGGGTTTTCTTGGGTGGAGAGAGTGCCGGAGCCAATATTGCAAACAATGTAGCAATCCGAGCTGGGGAAAATAAACTTCAAGGAGTTGAAATTGTTGGGTTTTTTTGGTTCATCCATTTTTCGGTGGCAAAGAAGAAGATAAATTGTCCTGCCAATAGTGATTGTGATGATAATCCAAGGTTGAATCCGACAGTGGATCCACGGGTGCGGACCATGGCGGCGCGTAGAGTTTTATTCTGTTTAGCAAAGAAAGATTTCTTGACAGATAGAGGGGGGCTTATTATGAGGGTTTGAAGAAGAGTGGGTGGGATGGAGGAGAGTACACACAAATTTTGAAGGAAAATGATAGATCTACATTAGGGGGTACATCAAGGTGTCCATTGTACCCCCTAATGTACCACAAGAACAATCCAATTTTGAATGGGTTGGCAATGAGCTTCTGTTATTGGGAAATCGAAGTGGGATTAGTTCTTTAATCCAGTCGTGGTGGAGGAGGGAGAAAGAAAGAGATTTTATTTTTTTTTTCCCTAATTTATTTAGGATTTTTTTGTACTTTTTTTTTTTAAAAAAATATTGAGAGTATGGTTACAATTAATTTTTTATTTTTTCTTTTCTTTTCTTTTTTTTTTTCTCATTTGAATATGGGGGTAAAATCGTTATTTTATTGGAGAATTGTTGAAAATGACCTTTTGCGCAATGAAAAGTGAAATGTAGGGGTGAAAATGTCAAAAAATGAAATGTATGGACGTTTTGCACAATGACATTAAAAAGTAGGGACGTTTTGTGCTATTTACCCTTAAACAAATATCACTTATAAATATTCTTGATTTTATTAAAAAAATCAGAATTTAATCAAGTTAAAAAAAAATATGTTTAATGATTTTCACAAATTTATTTTAAGCATGAAATACAACCAAAAAAAAATATTTTGTAACTATTCAAAATTTAATTTAATTATACCAAAAAATAAAAAATAATTTAGGGATCAATCCATAATTTCAAATTTGCGATTAGGTCCTGCGTGCGAGGACCCTCCAGTATGACCTTGAAATTTTTATTTTTTTTCAACTGGTCATTTTGACTTCTAGGTTCATCTGTGTAGTCAAATTTTACAATATTAATTTCTAAGGTTGTGTTTGGGATATGAATAGACCTGGTTGAGACTGAAAATGGAAAAACCATTATTGTTCACCGTTTTCAAATCTGATGCAGTTTTTCCAGATTTTATCCAAATTTCAGGAGGCTAGAACTTATTCATCTTAACGCAATAATTAATAATCTATATACCGTTCGAAAAGTCTTGAGAAGTTTTATCACACCATATCAAATGAGTAGCAGGAAACTTAATGTACAATAAATTATTACGTTACGAAGTTTTCGATTTTTAAACTAGGGCACAATCTTTCTTCGAAAATACAAAGTCAAGTATATGAAATTTTGCAGACATGTTATAATGATAACATGAACATGTGGTATAAATTTTATAATAGAGGCAGAGTACATGGCTATTATAGAGACATGTAAGGAGGTTATATGGTTAAGGGATTTGATTGGTGAAATCAGCGAAGACTTGTATATTTCTACAGTTTTTGTGATAGTCAGAGTGCTATCTTTCTGACAAATGATCAAATATTTCATGAGATTACAAAGCACATTGATGTGGGATATCACTTTGTACGTGATGTAAATTGCTCATAATTGTATTGTAGCGAGCAAGGTAATAACCAAAGAGAATCCTGCTAATATGATGACAAAATCACTTCACATTGCTGCTAAGTTTGAGAATTGCTTGAATTTAGTTGGTATTTGTCATTGAATTTGCATGTAGAAGCTGGTGTGGAAGAGATGGAGAAGTTGTTTGGTAAGTTGATTGAAGAATGTGTTGTGATTCCTTATGTTGAAACTTGGTTTAAAGTGGAGAATTGTTGAAGTGTGACCCAAGTTTTAGTTAGTTGAGCGCCCATCTCCTGCTCGAGCACGCAAACCAGGGAGCTGGCACCTGGTGGCGCTCGCCTGGCACTCGAGCTACGGTGTCGTCCAGTCCAAGCCCATTTCACATTTTAACGCATTTTTAGCAATCTATATCAACTATAACTCTATTTCTAGGTTTTTAATGTGGTACCCATGACCTGTAGAAGCAACACAACATTGATACATCATTTTGAGAGTTTTAGATCTTGATTGGGAGTATCGAGATCTTATATTAACAACATTCATTATTGATTATAGTGAAATACTTCTCCTCTGCTCGTGATTTTTTTGGTCTTGGATTTCCACATAAAATCTTGGTGTTCTTAATTGTTTATCTTTATTTCATATTGCTTATATCTTGCGCTTCATATGTAATAGTATATATATAATGGGCATGGTTGGTTGATCAAAACCTTTCTCTCCGGTGGATATGTATGGAGTGGACTTCCGTCATTTGAACTCCAAGGATAAATTAAAAGCTAATTTTACAAGTTCGGAAAACGAATTGCAAATATTTGACAATACAGGGACCATCAATTGTCCTCGGTTCTCCCATAGAGGTACACAAAGGAGTTCTTGTACTGCGATCACGATTTATAATCCAGCGAAATAAATGTTGTTGTCCATCTTTCTTTACCAGCTAAACTCATGTGAGAGGGGTTCTCCCACAGAGGTACACAAAGAAGGAGTTGTTGTAGTGTGATGACAATTTATAATCCAGCGAAATAAATGTTGCTTTACCAGCTAACCTCATATTTGAGAGGGCCCAAAATGAGATGAACACGGTGGCTTAACTTCTTGACCCGGAGCGGAGGTGCCACATAAGGGTAGATGGAACGATGTATCTATTAAGAAATGAATCATGAGTCATTTCTAGAACTGTCGAATCAATTTCGGAAATCGGTTGATGATGACTCGTGACTAATATTTTCACCAAGTCTCATGAGTTGGCTACTACTTTTTTTAGTCAAGACCAATATTTGTGACAAAATCCGAGCAAACATTCAGTCAATTCATTTGTTGACATTTCTGAGCAGCATATGGTCGTTGGCCTTGTAATTATTCTCAATACGAAGAAAAAGGAGAAACGAGTAAAAATTTCACAAAGGTGTCATTACAGTGTCATGTTACAATGCCTCATGTACAGAATGTCTCATCTGACAACTTCAAACGTATTTGAGCCCCAGAAACAGCAATTTAATAGGGGTTTCAGAAGGCCAAGGCTCGTAAGATTGTTATCAATATAACTAATTAATAGGAATAATTAGGGTATAAATCATTATTTTCAAGCTGAGGTATAAGTGGTAAGTACAGTATCACTAGAATTAATAAGGAGACTTCATCCATTTCTCAAATAAATTTTATTGAATAGTGATTTTTAGGATAATGTATGATTAAAGGGAGAAATTTTAAGTCCACGTACAGAATATTTGAAAATGATTATGTAGAAAAAAAATCTCTGTCAAACATGATTTTGATGTCAGTTGCAAAATTTCAGACATTGTTATAAAGTTGTCAAGCAATTTTCACCCATATGCATGCAACCCAAATATTTAACTATGTTACTTAGAGAAATGAAGTGTAGATTGTGTTTTCATTTTCGTTACTGATAAAATATCTAATGTCAAAAAAACCATGTTACTTATCAAGAGAGAGGCAAAGATTCAATCCCAAACTATAGGATTTTGTTGGACGAAGATTAGGTTGAATATTATTTAACCCCAAATGATCAAATATTTGTTGAATATTACTTGCCAGAGAAAATTGGGACCTCTGAGTATCAGTCCTCTAAATTCAAGAAAAGTGAAAACTGGAAGTGATAATAGGTGATTAGTTCATCATTTCCTACCTGCTGATGGGTTTTTACCATCTAAAAGTTTAATAATCTACTCCTTAAAAACTGAAAATGTCAAATGATGTTTGCATTAACTTTACCTTAGATGTGTCTCTTCTTCATGGCCTGTTTGTTGTTGTGTAACCAAACCTTGAACACCTCTCTCTTTACACCCACTTCATTGCAGAACTGCTGCACTTCTTGTTCATCTTGTTTCTGAATCCTCCACCCGAGTTTTGCAGCCAATTCAAGCATTTTATCCTTCTGTTCTTGGCTGAATTTTGTTCTAAACCGCTTTTTGGACCCGAAAAATGATGGCTGCACCATTGCATGTCCGCCGGCGCTGGAATCATATATGTTTAGATCTTCACTAGATGAGTCAGCAGCAGCACCACCGCTGTTTCCACCAAACGCCACCATCACTGGCGGCGTATGGGAGTACTTGTGATGCTGCGGCGGCATTGTGGGAGGAGATTGGGTTTGTAGAACTGGAATCCGGTGGCTACTGGTATGGCCTTGAACTTCTTTCCGGTGGAAACTCCGGTGGCAATCACAAGCAGAACACCTCAAGAATTCTAGGGTGCCCTCCTCTCCACTTGGCATGAATTCTCCACAACCATCCATGACATGACCTCCCATCTTTGCAGCATGATTTTTCAGGCATTCTCTATATCTAATTGCAGTGGAAGCTCCTGATTCCTGAACTTGTTGCTGTGGCGGCGGCGGCGGTGACTTTGAATTTGGTGCGCCACCAGTTAATCCACAAGGAGAAGTAACTGGATATGGATCTGGATCTGGAGCAGGAGTTGAGTGTTTCTGTACAAGTGGTGGTGGAGGAGGAAGAGGAAGAGGACGGTGGTGATCTAGGGTTTGTATAGGGCTGAAAATAGCACTTCCGCGGCGCGTCGAAACAGTTGCATTTCCTCTTCTATCTGGTGGAGTGGAAACTATAGGAGCAAGAGGAAGCTTGACTGGTGATTCTTGGTTGAGTTGTGAAGGATTATAACCCTTGAAATTTGGAATCCCTATATCCCTTTCTTGACCCCTTTTTTCCATAATTATTAAAATCTACTTGCTAAACCACTTTAATCAGAAAAGATAATCGTCCTCTTAATCTTTCTTCCTAAACCATCTTGATCTCAATTCCTCTGGTGTAAACTCCCTTTCTTTCTGTCTCTCAAAATATCTACCCTAATCACAGAACAATTCTTGATAATTAATCCACAAAGTAATCTTGAATTGGGCTTTATTTTCTTTTGACTAGGACTTTTGGGTGCTAACCCCACTACCCCCATTTCACTAATTTTTAACCTTATTCCTAATATGTTAAATCAATAAAATGTTGAAATGAATAGATGTTAAGGATGTGACCACTTAATTGGGGCTTCCAGTGAAAAAAAGAATAATAACTTACAATACTGGACAAATTCTTTAATTTTAAGAAGTTAATACTGGACAACTGAAGGAATAAGCAGCAGAAATAGTTAAAAATCACTTAATTACAGTAAACTGTGACAGTAGCAGAGCCGGATGATTTTGCGGGAAACGATGCGAAGACAGAGAAAATGCAGCTGCTTTTAGCACTGACTCATTGATAATGGGGTCTTTTAATTTACATTCAAATGTATATGACAATTTTTATATGTCGAAAATCTTATCATTTATTAAAAATGTATTTTTAAAATTAATGTAACCAAATTTACCAACGCACTAGAGTGTAAATCAGAGTGAACTTATACAAGTTTGTGTGTCCCCCATGTCCCAACAGCCATACAAGATTCTTTTAACCATGGCAAGCAAATTTCAGTCATCCAAGAAAAGGGATGCAAATGCGTATGGTACAGAAAGTGAATCTGGAAAACAACCGACAGGCCCATGTTGGTTCTTTTTCATAGCTTGCACTGTTGTCTGATTTTCCATTATTATTTCTCTGCATCTATAATACATCAAAACCCTAAAAATTGAGAGAGAGAGAGAGAGAGAGAGAGAGAGGGAGTGATGGGACGTAAACTTGGAGTATTCTGCAAATGATCTATTATTTGCTTCAAGGAATCCAACGTAAAATTACAATTAGAAAGACTACGAATCAACGTGTCAAGGTTCTTAGACAGTAACTCGATTGCAATTAACATTTAGGATGATGACACTTTTGGTTTGTGGGTGGTGGATTAAAGTGAAAACGAAGGTACACCGCACAGTATTTTGGTTGCGGTTAATGTGTTTGTCATTCTCCTGTATCCTTCTTTATTTACCCTACCCTACCCTACCCACTCCATCCCCATCTCTAAAAACCAGTTATAGTGCACCTGGTCCAAATTCTCTGTAGACTCCATATGTGGTTCTAACAGCTGTCCTTTTATCTTTGCCGATTCTATGCTGAACCTATGGTTAAATTACGAGTTAATTATATAGATATTCATTAAATTTACGTTTGGTTATTCTTTGCTCGCAAAACAAGAAAAATGTTGTTTATTTATTACTCATTCATCCGTTTAAACGGTTACACATTTATCATTGGTATATAAATTTAGATTAACGATTTGGATAAAGATATTATGCATAAGCTTTTATAAAAAAAAAAATATATTACTAAATTTAAGAAATTATAAGTTCTAATGCTATTATTCTAAAATATTATCATTACAGTAATAAAAATTTTAAAAAATATATGTTAAATTGATTTGAAATATCAAATACTAAAAATAAGTTGTAATTTTCTAAATTTATAAATAAAATTCATTCAAAAATTGGGATTCTATTAGTTTGTTAAATTGAGTGCATACTGATTTCAAAAAAAAAAAAATTGTTTACCACTAAAAAAATTCAAATTAATTACTCTATTATTAAATTTTAAATATAAAATCAGTAATTTATTTCTGGAAAATAATACATAACTGGTTTATCATAGAATTGAATATTTTTAATTGTACTAAAGAAATCTTAAGTTATTTTTATATCTTATTTATTAATTACATTATTATTTCATTGAACGTTTTAGAAGAAATGTATTTTCATATTTAAATTATATTATTTTTCCTATTGAAGAGTAGCCGGCCGGTATGGGCATAATGAGGGCAGTCATGGCAGTGGGCTACAACACTCGAATTTTGTATGGAGTTTGAGCATGCAATGTTTCACTTTGGTCCACACGATAGGAGACTCAACCTATTTTGAGGTACCTAGGTTTCGATTTTGTGTTCGAAAAAATCTGTTTAGAATGGCGGACTACCTCGGAGTAACCATCCAAATCTCTTTGACCAACTTGGATTAAGAAGAGTATGGTGTGTGTGTTGTATGTCATAATTTACTTACGAGTAATGTTATTTGTGTTGAATATTGAATGGAGAATACACCAA
>CAIGRQ010244671.1:0-19252 GCA_903798375.1 Fraxinus sp. D2006-0159 | reverse complement strand
GGCCATATTGGTAGCGGCGGTCGTCTGTGACCAAATGTTTGGTAATCTGTGACCAAATGTTTGGTAATATCTGTGACCAATTACTCAACTGTGACCTAAAAATTTAATAATATGTGACTCAAAAATAATCTGTGACCAATTAATTTAGAAATATGTAACCTCGAAATAATCTGTAACTAACAAATTTTTTGATCTATGACCTTAAAATAATTTGTGACCAAAAAATTTGACGATATGTGACCAGTAAATAAATGTATAACTTATAATTATGAATATGTGATCATTAATCACAAAATGTAAATTTATTATCTTTATTTAATAAATATTTTTAATTAATTAAATTCATACCTGATTTTTGAATTTTCAAACTTAAATACCTTACTTTTGAATTGAGGTAAAGAATACACCTTAAATATGAATTTTTCCCATTGCCTATTTTCTATGTATAGCACCTAGGCACTAATGGTGGGGTACCTTGGTGCTGCCTTTGATGTTGATTTTTATTAATCACAAAATGTGACTTTATTATCTTTATTTAATAAATATTCTTAATTAATTCAATTCATACCTGATTTTTGAATTTTCAAACTTAAATACCTTACTTTTGAATTGAGGTAAAGAATACACCTTAAATATGAATTTTTCCCATAAATAAATCTCTAAACATTCATATTAGGCATAAGAGCCCAAAACATATTGAGTAGAATAGCCCATAACATCCAATAGAGAAAGGAAATGCCCTTAGAAGCCACGGAAATGGTAGAAAAGTTCCATGTGCTCCAGTGAGATTATAGCCTGGGGTTGTAGGAAAGTCTTGTGCTAGAAAGTATCATCGCATGTTCGATGTTCGAATTGTATTGCACATTTTGCTGACACGTTAGGTGATATGTACTTTTTTTTAATTGTCGAACATGTTCGACAAGTGTTGACACATCATAGCTGACTTGTCATAAGTATTTAAAATTATTGGAAACAAAAATAAAAGAGGAAACTAATCTAAACAGAATTAAAATCGATAGCCAATAGATTTGACTTTGAGGAGACCGATGTTGGTGAATTCTTTCATTGGCTATGAATGTCAAATGTTACGAAACATATATGTATAGACTATGATGAAAAGAATACCCACAAATGTAAATATTTCCGACTTTTTTAATCTAATTATAACGAGTGGAAATTACACAAAACCAAAATTTTTAAAATTCAACTTCAAATTTCAAATATAAGGTTTCAAAAATAAGATATTCATCCCAAACCCAAATCAATTTCATCCCAATCCAATTTTCTTCCTCCTCTTCTCTCTCGGTCTCCTCTCTTCTCTACCAGCTTCTCTCTTCTCACTCTCTCTTCTCTCATCACCGTGGCTTCTTCTTTTGCCAGTGGGCGGTGGCGGTGGCGGTGGATTTGATGTTTGTGTTGACAGTGGCGTGGCGGTCTCCGTCTCCGTCTCCTCTCCTCTCCTCACTCTCTTCTCTCTAACGTCTTCTCTCTTCTCACTCTCTCTTCCTCTTCATCGGAGGAAGCAGTATCTGGCAGCGAACTGAGTGTCGTCGTGCGCATCGCCAGATCGTTGCTGCCGCGTGATTGTCGTCGCCACTTTGGCTTCTTCTTCTAGCAATGAGAGGTGGTGGTGGGTTTGGTGTTTGTGTTGGCGATGGCGATGGCTGTAGTGGCGGAGACGTTCATATATGGTGGTTGTTGTGACCAATTAATTGGTGGCGGCGGCTGTGATGGAGATGGTTCTCGTGTTGATGGTAATGGATTCGAGGAGACGGTGGTGGTGGTGGTGGTTCCCGCGACGGGGATTCGGGTGTCATGCTGTTGGTGGCTGTGATGAGGTGATGGTACGGTCTACTAAGCTGTGACTTACAATAATTGTAATTTGTGACCGATGAATAAGTTGTGACATATAAAATTTTTTATTTGTGACCGAAGAACAAATTGTCTTATAAAGTTTCTGAATTGTGACCATAAAATAATTTGTAATTTATAAAATTTCTGATTTGTAATCGATGAACAAATTTTGACATATAAAATTTTTGAATTGTGACTGTAAAATAATTTGTGATGTTTCAGTTTTTTTATTTGACACCGATGATCAAATGGCCGTAAAATGATTTGTAACATGTAAAATTTTTGATTTGTGATCAACTAATAATATGTGACCAATTATATAAAATTTGTGACCAAATTATATGGAATTGTACCTTAATATATTTAATTAATAAAATATATGTTTAATTAATTAATTTATAAATAAAATTTAAAAGAATTCGAGATTTGAAATTTTAATCCTTAAACAATTTGAAATTTAAAATTTTAAACATTATCTCTTAAATTTGAAATAGGTAAAACTTAACCTCTTATTTATGAAATTTTCCCTTCTTACAACATACTATTTTTCATTTACTATATTGATGGTCGATTAAATTCTGCAGGTGAATAATTTTTGAATTTTGAATCAAATAATTCATGTTTTGTAGTTTATAGATTTCATAACTATTCAGTAAGTAAAGCAATTATTAGCTGTTTTTTTTATACATTTGAACTGTTGTAATATTTTTTAACTATGAATTTGATCTTTTTGAGATTTTTTTGTGAATAAAAAGCCATTGATGGATTAATACTTTTTTAAATGAAGAATAGTGTTGTTAAAATGTAATATTCACTCAATCAAATTAATGGCAATTTACCATACTATTTTAAACAGATTGTCCTTTTTTTTTCTTTTTTTTTTAAATCCAATCTAAATGTTAACACATTGCTTATCACTTTATTCGTCTTGAATATAAATTAAGGCATTGGATTAAAAAACGACATAATTTTTATTCATAATGTCACATGATATCTAATATTAGTTTCTTTTTATTCAAGGTACAAATAATTGATTAACACGAGAATCCCAACTACCTTAACCAGAAATCGATTTATCCAAGACTCAATCAATCTTGTATTGATCTACAACATATAATTCAATACAAGATGAACTTCGAAAAACTAACCTACACGTGACAAAATCGATTTACATTATACAAAAGAGACAACTTTCTTACAACTTTGACATGTTTTGGCAGCAATATTGAACAGAATTAAACGGTACAATGGACAAGATTTCAACTTTTATATATATATATATATATAATTAGTGTCCTGTCCAAATCCACCTCACCACACATATCTTATGTTCATCCTACAAAAATGATTGAGCCCAATCTCAAAACTAAGAATCTTATGTACAAAAAGAAACAACGAAGGGACATCCGAAAAAAAAATTACATACCACCAAAAGATACCTTCAGCTTACGCAGAGGATTTCCAAGAGTTACATTAATGACTTTCTGGCAACCTACAGCAACATAAGAAGGCAAGCAGTTATAGAAAGCAAAATCGACATTCAGCATGGATAATTTCATTTTTAGGCTACTTCCTAAGTGCATGTTCTCACAAGAAAGAACTGGATATCGAGCATGTTCGACAAAAAAATCGCTATTTTATAAGTTGGGGACCCACAAATCATGAGAATTTTGATCCACACAATTTGTGGGTCCCAGCTCATAAGATAGCAATTATTTTTGCTAAACAAGCTCATCATCAAACCAATTCATGGAACCACAAATCATAAAACTATTTTTTCTTTCTTAATCTACTTATTTTTACACTAGCCTACACTGTTCATCAACGTTCTTCTTGACCCTTCCAAGTTTATGTTTGGCAGAGAGGATTAGATCATCTTAAAGAAGAAAAAGAAGTTCAAATCATTTTAATCATATTGTCCAGCCCTGTCGAGTACTGTGCAGTCAACCCAACATACACTATGAATATCACAGCTTCATATGTTCCATTAGAATTATTACTTCATTTAAGAAGATTGATTCACAAAACTTACAAAAGCAAAGTGAAATTTAAATAGATAAGGAAAACTAGAACAACGTACCGCCATGGAAATTCACTGGTATCAATCCCAGCTTGGTGAAGCTCGTCAACATACTGAAGTGCTTCTCGGCATTCCTCCCTATCATCAAAGAACTCCTTCTTGTCACCTTCTATTTGATATGTTTCATGGCCTTTACCAGCAACAACCTGTGGCAATCGTCAACGGAAATGACAGAGGATTGCAGTGACAAGATTTTTAGCAGATAATCATCACCACCTTCTAAATGTTTGAATAAATATGAGAAAAGCATTATGGTCATTGAGAACTTACAACCATATCGCCTTCCTCCCCCATAGCAACAGCACACCGTACGGCAACTCGTCTTATATCATGCAGAAAAAGCCTATGCCCATTAGAGAGAGGTGGATAGTAATCATTCTCTCCATGTTTCAAATAATCCTGCATTGTCCATCCTACACCGGCTAACATGTCGTCCAGTATGTCCACTGGTGAAAATAAAATGACTTGGGATCAGTAATATACTTCTTCAGCATTCAAAGAAGAAAACACTAATTTCAGTTTTTACACGAGCACTGATGATATCGTTGTACAAAAGAGGAAAAAAAATGAGGATAAGGATAGTCTACACTTCTTTTTTAATTTTTGATGGGATAGTATACAGAGTGACACCAGTCCAATATGAGTAAGCTTGTCAAGTAATTTCTGTTTTCTAAAATTTTGGGTCAAGTGTGTGATACACATCAAGAAAAACATTTCAAATGGTGCACGGCCATAATTTAACAGATTATAAAATGTCATAAAAATTGAACCTTAGTTGAAAATTTCTAGAGAGTTAACGAAAATACATTACTGGATTCAGTGACATGAGCAGAACATATCCTGAAATACTTACGAGGATCTTCATTTTTTGGGTTGTCTGATGTCAAGATTGTGATGTCACTTTTATCAGTTGCAATTTTTGTCATCATGGGCCTCTTCCCTCTGTCACTCTCTCCAGCGCATCCAAAAACTTCAGAAGGCACATAAGAATCAAGTCAGAAGAAACAGATAATTCTTCAGAAAAACTTGAGCTAATATATGAGCAATAATAATGGTCCTAAGTTTGTGTTTGTGTTGAGGCTAGTAATGTCACATTTAGAATAAAAATGCTCCAAATAGCAAAACAGAAATCCACTAACACATCATGAAGGAAAACTGCTTTTGATAAACAATCTATTTTGCGAAAACTTCTGAGTGAACAGCAATCTGGAAATCACCGGCTACTATCCTCTGCCGGTGATGAAATATATTTTCAAAATCTTTAACAAGTTTTTTTATTGTTCTATTCCTTCTGCAACAGATTTTGTATTTGATTCAGCCTGAGGATTTGAAATCCAGATAAGGGTCCGCTCACTTGCATAGTCTTACATTCTGTATTGACAAAATTATTACGTCGATAGTGACCACCATTTGAGGTACCCGTCTTTCAGATCTATTATATATTGCTCTTGGGCAACCTATTAACAGATCCATTCCAAGAACATGGGGACTAGTTGAAGTGATGAGCCTCCAAATACGGGAGGCTCATTGCTAATGCTGAGATAATGAAAAATGATTTCATCTATTTAGGCAGTTCACAAAACGAGAGCAAAAAAATAAAAATAAAAAAATCCCTAGAGTCAAGATTGACCGAATTTGAGTACCTTTATAGGATAGAGCTCAACATAAAACGAAAGAGTAATGGCACAAATGATTTGAGTAGCATAAATGCAGTAAATCCCGAATAGGGAAGACTTGTTGTCTTGTAATAGAACATCTTTTCTTTCTTTCTCCTGCCTTGGTAGGGTGTTCCAGAGGTAAGGCATAATATTCCCTCATTTCACAGTGTTTACATATTCTTTAGTTAATGAGTAGGATCCACGTCTAGCCCCCCACAATAATTTTATCTATTATTCAACTAAACATGTACAGGTCAGTGTCCAACTCTACCCCTCAAGAATAAAAGGTGGCTTTCGCTTCCTAAAGAAAGAGAGGACAGCCTAATAATCACCTTTAGCAAACACCCGTAGACTCAATTAAATTATTGTAAATGCCCATAAGCACTTGCACTGATGAATATGCTTTTATATGTTTATCACCATGCTTCACCCATGCAGTACATTTGCCAGGAACTTCAATATTTAAACTCCAGCCCTATTTGTTTGTCATAGTAAAGAGAAACACGAAGAGGCATGAGTCTAGAATACATTAGTTATCTTCTTTGATAGCGTGCAATTCTTTAGCGAACTATGTGCACGTAGATCACGCATTGAGAGAACCTTAAATGGAGTATTTTCTTACTTCTGTTTTCTTATTTGGTGTTATTAATTGCTCTCAGTAATATGGATTATTCATTTAATCCATGACAAATAAAATGCTTGCTTTAAATGTATATAAATTGTAGATGCTTCTTTATGGAAATAGTAGCTTTCGACACACCACAAATATAAAGAAAAGGAATAATCAGCAACAAGCAACCATGGGATGGCACCTTTTAGTAGGAGAATAAATCACAAAAAAAAAATATGATGGAAAGATAAAAGGAAAGGGCACAGCTTATTAAAGTTAAAACACATACCGGTGATGACCCTCCTTGGGCCAAGTTCCCCGACATAATCAAGAAGTCTGGACAATGCATCAGGTGTATGAGCATAGTCCACTATTACTCCAAAAGCCTGTTCCTCATCTATCAACTCACACCTACCTGGCACAGCATCAACCTCTTCAATTCCTCTAACAATGTCCTCCAACGGGGCCCCAACTGCAATTCCAACAGCTATAGCAGCCAAAATGTTGTAAATATTGTGCCTCCCAAGCAGGCCCGATGAAATTTCTAGTATACCTTGTGGTGTATTGACCAAGACCTGAGTCTCGAATAGAGACAATTCAAACTTCAAAGGATGAACATCAGCCTTCTTATTCTCCATTGCAAAGGTCACAACAGGTACATCAGGATTCCCTTGTGCAATAAAGAAAGCTGCATTGTGGTCATCAATATTAACAACTTTGCGATGGCGCTCTGGATCTACCATCTTCGAAAAGAGTTTAGCTTTGGCATCCCTATACTCCTCCTCAGTCCCGTGAAAATCCAAATGATCCCTAGTTAAATTTGTGAAAACTGCAATATCAAAATCAACCTCATCACACCTTCCTAATGCCAATCCATGAGAAGAAGCCTCCATAACCAATGCTTCTGTGCCATTATGCACCATCTTCGCCATCAACTTCTGAACCAAAACAGCGTCTGGGGTTGTGTTAGGTGACTCCAACTTGTTATCCCCATGAACATAATACGCCACAGTACTCAACATCCCAGTCCTCAACCCCATCGCCTCATACATACCCTTGATCAAATATGCCGTTGTTGTCTTTCCATTTGTCCCCGTTATACCGATGACTGACATACTATTAGAGGGATATCTATAAAAGGAAGCCGCCAATGCAGCAAGCACTGCATTAGTATCCTCTACAATAACCAAGGCCTTGCACCCCAACGTCTCCTCTATATCAACCTCCTTACTAGCCACAACTGCTACAGCCCCTCTCTTATCCGCCTCGGATAAAAACAGATGCCCATCAGCTTTCCTCCCTACACAACACACGAACAAATCGCCACTCTCAACAACTCGTGAATCGTGTGAAATTCCACTGATTTCGACCTCTAAATTACCATATACTGCTATGGGGACTACTTTACTCTCATCTAAAAGCTCTACTAAGCTCATTTTGAACTTGGGTTCCACAACTCGAGCCTTGGTTTTACCAAATTCATCAAAATCAATATCAAACGAAGATAACTTGCTCGATAATTCGCCATCATTAACCTCAAAATCAGACCTTTCGAAGCTTTCCGCCTCACTTTCATTCTCATTTTCATCATCAGAAATCTCAGTCAAACTTTGAAGCTCTTTAATTTCGTCTAAATCAACCACTTCTTCGGGCTCTAATTCCTCAATTCCCTCAAGCTCCGGCTTAGGAGGACCCGGCTTAATCAGTCCCTTCTTAATAAACTCTTGGCGTTTTAAAGCAATGGCCTTGTCTATTTCACCAAAAAGATCGTCCCCAGAATCTTCATTGTTAAGAACATTGGGATTATCCTCAGTTTCTTCGAGGGCTTTGAGGAAAACGGGCTGGTTTTTCTTGAAATCTTCTTCTTGAATCTTGCGGGCCCGGGCTGCCTGGCGGTGAATTTGCTGGAACTTGTTGACACCGTGCATGGAATCCTCCGGGGCTTCAGGAGGATCATCATCTGATGGCGTTGGATAATATTTTCCGTCAGGGCCAATGGCGGAGACACTGGTCGTGGTGGTGGTCAAAAGTGGTGGTTTGAAGCAAAGTTGGTGGTGGTGTAGCAATGGGAATGGGGCGGCGAGTTTGAGTTTGTTAGAGAGAGAAACTGGCGGAGGAAGTGGTAGTGAGAGAATGGTCAAAGGCATAATTTTCTCTGTGAGAGAGAGAGAGGTTTAGTGTTGCAATGGTAAAGGGTAGGGAGGTTTAGAAAGACGATGAGTTCGAAATTGGAAGTAGATAGATGCGACGACGGATGTCCGAAGATTTGTAAAACGTTGTCGTTTCATTGACAAACTTAATTTTATTTCTTAATTATTCTTTTCCTTTTTCACAACTTTTGTAAAATGTTGAAATGATCATTCTTAGAGGGTGTTTGGTAAAGATTAAAATCCGATTAAAATTGAAAATACAGTCGTTATTGTTGACTTTTATTAGACGAGTTGGACCCAATAACGACCATATTTTCAATTTTAATTGAATTTTTAACCGTACCAAACAGGCTCTTAGGGTGTGTTTCAACCACATTATTTTGGAATAATGTATTTTGAAATAGTAAATTGATGGAGAATGTGTGGTTGAAAAAAAGAAAAAATTATTGATGTGATGAAAAATATTATTTTATTGAAAAATGTGTGGTTGAAAATGAGTAGAAAAATGTGAATAAAAATTTTAATTTGGCTCAAACAGGGGCTTAACATGTTATTCTATCGTAATAATTTTTCTCTCCCTCGACTTATAGAAATTTAGCCCCTGTTTGGTGCATATTATTTTTACAAAATGCATTTTTTTTGTTGATGTGATGAGAAATATGTGGTTGAAAAAGAAGGAAAAGTTATTGATGTGATGGAAAATATTATTTTATTAGAGAATGTGTGGTTGAAAATGAGTAGAAGAATGAAAATGAAAAAAAGAATGTGGTCTAAAGTATGTATTTTGAAATAGTAAATTGATGGAGAATGTGTGGTTGAAAAAAAGAAAAAATTATTGATGTGATGAAAAATATTATTTTATTGAAAAATGTGTGGTTGAAAATGAGTAGAAAAATGTGAATAAAAATTTTAATGTGTCTCAAACAGGGGCTTAATATGTTATTCTATCGTAATAATTTTTCTCTCCCTTGACTTACAGAAATTTAGCCCCTGTTTGGTGCATATTATTTTCAAAAAATGCATTTTTTTTGTTGATGTGATGAGAAATATATAGTTGAAAAAGAATGAAAAGTTATTGATGTGATGAAAAAATATTATTTTATTGAAGAATGTGTGGTTGAAAATAAGTAAAAGAATGAAAATAAAAAAAATAATGTGAATCAAATAGAGGCTTAATAGCATATTTCAAACACATTCACTAGTTCAAACTTGATTTACGCTCACTTTACGTAGAGTTCGATCAAAAATGAAATACATCTGACTAGAAAAAAAAAAACATTCTATTTGACTGCATGCAATTCGTTAAATAAGTTCATAGTAAAATTACAACATACCTAGTGAAGTTTCAAAATACAAATTCTTGTATTAATCACACATGAAGCTATGTGCAACATATAATCTTGGTACGAGGATAATCCTTAAACCTTACTTATAACTTTCTGAATTGCTCGTCTGATCACACCTTCTGATGCCACTTTTGATCCCGTAAACTGAAATTCATTTATCAATCAATGTAAATTATAAAATATCAAGACGGGACTATTTTAGTGCATGTTTTATACGCAGTACTAAATAGAACTCGACGGTATAACTAACAAAATTTTAGCTTATAGTTTATTTTTGAATATTAGAACTGTTGAATACTATCTAATCATCCCTACAAAACATGTCACTACAATCTTTTTTCGGTGTGGTGTTATGCGAGCAAACCTGAGCTTTTATAGTCAAGGAGAGAATTCCATCAGTGTTGAACGATTGAACACTCAAAGAATCCATTTGCAGTTTGTTTATGGCTTCCATGATTTCAACCAGCGCAGACTCCCTCCAAGAACACTTAATCTCAATCGACACGTCCTTATCGTCAACATCGATTGTGATGTTATTAGTCACGGAATTTCTCGACAGACATCGACTATTTCCAACTCTCAACCCATCCATATTACGAGCCTTCCTCTTGTTTGTCAATGGTTTCTTGATATTATTAATTTGGTTAGTTCCGTAATTATCCGAGGTCCTCTCAATGTCATCATGAGGTTTACTTCTCGTTCTCAACTCTGGCTCGACGACTTGTTTGTTCGGTTCTAGCTCTTTGACTCTTCTCTCGAGCGCTCTCAGGTACTCTATTGTTTTATCAAGTACCGATACTTTGTCAACCTGCAATGTGGAAAATGAAGATATGTCTTGAAAATAGGCCGAACATGCTGAACAAAAGATGAGTTTTTAGTACCTTGCCACCAGATGGAATTAGTGATAAAAGAATCGAATAACACTCGTTGAGTTTTTCTCGGCGTTTTCTTTCAGACAAGATGTGGTTTCTATTAGTTTCGTCTTCTTCGGGAGTCGAAAAGCTCTCTCTTTTTTCATTGTTTTTACTCGATTCTAGCTGACAATTTTCATGCATGGTTGCCACTTCTATGAGTACTTTCTTTAACAACTTTTGTGGAGTTCGAGTTTGAACAGTATTGGCCTTTAACAACCCGTCCTTCGTCCAGTTAACAAAGCTTGACTCTCTCTTACCGCGTTTGAAGTACGGCCCCAGCATGAACTGATTCGAACCCTTCAAAAGAGTCGAAAGAACACTCTGATAGTGAATCTTGTCGTCTTTCTGCTGATTGCATCCTTGAGTTTCCTTTGAGGCGGGGGGAATACTTTCAGAATTTTTGTAGGTTTGAGATACAGAATCGCTCATCGAAGTGTTAACCCAACTGCTGATTTTGTCACCCATAAATTGCCAGCTTTGCTCCCCCTCAATCCCTTCTACATCAGTTTCGTTTCTCAGTGGAGTGGCTCCGAAACTATCAGAACAGTTGTCGGGAGAACAGATGTATACTTCTCCACTATCCACAGGTGGATCACAGCCAGTTTCCGCCATATTAGCATGATCAAGCTCTACACAAACTTGCTCATTAGGAATCTCGGAAACAACGGGAACTGGGATACTCAAGAAACAGTTTTTTACGTGCTGAATGAGATTCTGATCTTCTAGGACCTTCAAAATACACATCAAAATTAGGCTGGCAAGTAAATTAAGTAACCATACTAGATCTATGAAAGTGAAGAAATGAATTGAGAGTTGCTTACAAGATCAGTTACTCCCAGCTCTACTACACCTCCAAAGTGTGGAAAGCATACTACTGTCTGCAAGTAAAAAATTAGCTCCATACTTCTTTCAAACATGACGATGAAACATGGTGATGAAAAGGAATTTATGTAGTCGACTTTAATTTACTGGAATGTGCACAAAACTCAACTTCCATATTAAAAGCACGAGTAATACAAAGTTGAGCAAGAACAAAATAGATAAATACCTTGATTGATGCACTCTGAAGAATGCAATTCAAGTCCAGCCAGTCATATCATTTTGAGATTAAATTAAAGCAAAGAGAAGTAAGATTTTTAGACAACCATCCTATGTAAGATAATCTTATGTGGAATGAAGATAAAGACTATTCTTTACTTGCCTTCGCAAGAATAGAACGAGAGAAAACTTTGGTGTCTGCATGATGAGCATTGCATAGCCAGATAGCTTCATTCTTTGCTAATGTCTTTCCCGGCAACCTTAACAAAATCAATACATATGTTTAGTACATTTTGATTTCTACAAACATAAGTGAAACGCTTGTTCATTCTGCAGTAAAGAAAACAACTCATGGTCTCAGCAAAAAGGAAAAAAAGATCCATGCCTACGTAAAATCAATATGACAGTTACACTTGAGTCCCACATTGCTCGTGGAAGGCCTGAACTACAGGCTTATAATCACATTGGACATCCTCATGGTAAAAAACCGACCTTAAGGGTGATGTGGCCAAGTACTTATAAACCCACAAGTCGAGCCTCAACTTAGCGACATAGGACTCCAAATGGAGTCAACGTAATCAACAAAAAATATTGTTAGAATGCATAAATCTACAATGAAAAGGACTTCACCTGATTTTAACTACTAGGGTAATCGAAGAATTAGTATATATAGAAACTTATAATCAGATGATCAAGTCCACTATTATAAATTGGAAAAGAAGAATTACCCTTGGCCAATATCGAAGACAAAAGACATGCAAACCAAGTAATACCACTCTGTATCTGTGAGATTTTCAGGGGATAATGCGGCTGATAGCCTTTTGGATGTTTGTGTTTTGGTTTCACCACCATAGAGGGACTCATATAGTTCCCTCAGTTGCTCACTCCTCTGGTCGGCCAGTGACTCTCTGGCCTGACCACATTTCCGGGCTTTAATTTCTCCATTGTAATACCCATCATTCCATTCCAACATGCTGAAAAATTTCATGGGAACATGTAAGAACATTAATGGCATATTTGACAAGATAGATTAGACTAGACAATAATTGAAAAGGAATCTAAAATTTTGCTCTAAAATGTTGAACCATATAGAGCCTAATTATACTATATACTTAATTTCTAGACTACTTAAGTCATCTTTCGTTTAATACATCCTCAATCAATGATGCCTCTACTTATTGACATATATTCTCGTTTCTTAAGCAACAAAATGGATAAGGGGAATTTACCAAAATGGCTAATTCCATGATTATCAATTAAAAAGTGTCTAGTTTTGATAACTCTTGTAAAAATGGCCAAATTTAGTGTTAAATTGTCTATTATACCCTTAATGAAAAATGAAGCAATTTTTTTTTCGATTTGTCACAAATTTCGAGAAGAATAAATAGCTTCCATGAGAAGCTACATTAANCTCTTGTAAAAATGGCCAAATTTAGTGTTAAATTGTCTATTATACCCTTAATGAAAAATGAAGCAATTTTTTTTTCGATTTGTCACAAATTTCGAGAAGAATAAATAGCTTTCATGAGAAGCTACATTAAAATGATGTTCTCGATATTTTAAAAGTTTTTATCGATAATTGAATCATATTCATCTTGATACTTCATTTATCTAGAACGAGATTTCATTCAAAAAATGAGAATTCTCTATATTTTATAAAGTTCTTGACATTTGAAATGTAGTTCTCGATATTTTATATATGCGTCGATGAGAAATATAACATTTATTGTGATTTGATATGTATACTTTTGAAATACGTAGAGTATGTTATGTGTCAAAAGTTTATTGGCCAACAAAATATTTAATTATATGCACATATTTGTCTTTAGCATGAAATTATTAACAATGATATTTTGGTCTAAAATATTGCAAAATGGACATTGAACAAATTTTGAACATTTTTACAAATGACGGTGTGAAAGTGGACATTTCTTGTAATTTCCTCAACGATAAAATAAAGCAAGAAGAAAAATCAGGGTAGTGGGTGGGGTGGAAGTGAAACTTTACCCGGGTTTTGTTGATGAAATGGACCAGTAGATTGCATAGCTCCACTGAATGCTTCTAACAGCGACATCAAGCTGTAGCCTCCTCATATTTTCTGGTACTTCTTCCTTCTGGTTTTCAGTAGCCATACTTGAGATCACCCCCCTATACATACAAATACATACAATAATGTGAAAATTTCTCTACTTTTAATTGAAAAGAGAAAAAAAAAAGTCAGATTCTTAGTTCAAGGCTGCTGCTGTACATACCAGAACCAAAGATGCCAAAAGAGTTTATTGTTAACTAGAACTCTTAATACCAATAAATCAGGCAGTGTTCACAATCCAAGCTAAAAGGGAGGGGATTATTGAAGACGAAAAATGGTCCAACAAGTTCAAAAGAATTGAACAAGGACAAGGAGCCTTGTGGGGGTGAAAATATCATGTCCGGTTCTATATAGTACTGCCAAGACCCAGAGTAGTCACAGTCCAAGCTAAAAGGAGGATATTCTTGAACATGAAAAACGTTCCAATAATTTCGAAAGAATCGAAACGAGGTAAATATCATGTACCTGTAGAGTGAGGGAATCTTCTTTAACCCTTGTACAATACACTAAACGATGTTTAGTGTTACAGATTCAGCTCAAAACTTGCTCCCATGCATGACAGGTACTGAGATATAGATTGTTGTGCCAATGCTTTGAAATGACACTCATGCTACAGTAACATTTTGAATGACAGAAACACCACGCGGTAGAATTTCATTGGACTTTTAAAAAGAAGTCAACACTGCTATCCAATCATTTTTTGCTACAATTTCATATGTCAACCAAGGCGTTAAGTTCCTCTGGCAAAACAGCATAATTCTTGAAATGAATTCGTAAACAATTATATAAAAAACAACTGCTCACAGTAATCGAGGAAGGGTATAGATTAGATTAAACAGGAAAATTGTACAAGATGACCTTCCCGACCTGGCGAATGGCTGAGGAAGTCAAAAGTTAGGCAACAAAACCAATAAATAGAGCCATATTTTGGGTAGCATGATGGAGCTATATACACCGCATATTAATTTTGGACAGGTAATATGGTATTGGTTTGTTAGATGAAATAGTGAACGAGAAGTAATGGCATTTTTGTTTTGTTTGTTGCTTTTGGCATTCTTGTTTTGTTTCTTTCATAATGTTTGTAATTTAAGTATAGTATAAAAGCATACTAGGTAAGAACGGTGAAGATGACTAACTTGATTCGAACTCTGAAGAGGTCACACATTTTTAAGTTTATATAAACAAATGTGTTACTTTCTAACATTCGAAACTATTAGATCGACTATTTCAACAAGTGGGAAACAAAATACTTAAATCAAGTTTCACTTCTCTTTGTTCATGAAATTTTTTTACATGATAAAAAATTAATCCAATCTGCAATTTGAATAAATAAAACTTTTAAAGTAGATGATTGACCATTCGATACTGGCACGTGAGGAGAGATAGTAAAGAGGGATATGTGTGTCATCCCATGTAAGTCTTTAATCATATTTAAAGGAAATACGACAAAAAAAAAAAAATTGGTGATTGCAATTTGCACATGCTACGTGTGTAGTTTTTCTTGAGATAATATTCTAACAGTGCAACACATTGGGATCATGCAAGTCTTTAATCATATTTTAAAGGAAATATGAGAAAAATAATAGGAATAATTATTGTGTTCATTGCACGTGTTACACGTAAAGTTTTTCTAATAATTGGTATGCTATTTAACACTACAATCCTTGTGGATCATGTGGTTGATTCCATTGCCATACCGATTAGTGGTGACATATCGATTCAACAAATCATCAATCTAAAAGACTCAGCTTTTTCATCATGATTAGTGGTGACATATCGACCCCAAAGCATGATTCATAATGGTTCTTGGTCGATGCTTGAGTAAATAGTCACTCTTCAGAAAAGTATACATAAGAATCATTTGACAATTCTATGATGAGTTGAACGTGATAACAAATAAACATCCGTGCACATTGTTTCTTTAATTATATTGAGCCTCTGTTTGGGCTACATTTTGGCCCAAAAAAGTAGAGAAAATATAGACGTTGTTCTGTCATTTCAGTACTTATTTGCAGAGCATTAAGTGAAAAAAGATGCATTTTGCCAAATTTACCCTCACCCAATTGTGCACACACTTTTCCCCTCCAATTCTCAATTTTCTAGTCAATGATTGAACAGGTGGGAGGAGGGCAAAAAGGGAATGTGGAGTAAGTTAAAAATATGTAATCATTGCATGTTCGTTGTGTGAACCTTGCTTGACTTGACGGGAAAATGCATTTTTTTGGAAGAGAATGAGAAGTAATGATCCTTTGCGAAGGAATTCCATAGTTAAGATTTTGATCTAGACTTGCAATGATTCCATTTTAAGTTCAGAGAGAAGCGTTAATATATTTTCGTCAATTATCCATTATAGGTTAGAAGAAACCCGTGAATCCTCAAGTTGCTCATGTTAAAAAAAATAAATATTATATACTTCTTTAGTCTTTCGAGCCTTCAACTTTAATAAATATTATCCCGGCTATATCACATTTGTAAAAATAAATAAAAGGGGTAGCAATTTCTGAAATTATTTCGACAGGGAACAATATTGTAAATGGATTGAAGTACAATTAATAGTTTTTGTTTCTTTCATCATACGAATTCATTTTATGTACAATAAACTTAACTGTACAGATTGTCCAAACCACAGTACCACACAGACGCTGAACGAAAAAGAACGGCACCGTTGTGTCCACGTAAATGCGATCATGTGCTAGACTGCTCTTTTGTTATGCTTCACTAACACGTGGTTCAAATAATTATTCCCAAGTTTTTGTTTGAAAAACAAATGATATTAATATGTGCCGGTTTTTATTTTAAAAAAATATATATGATATTAGTTTAAGGATCTCGACCATAATCTTTGGTAATATGTTTGGTAAGTAAGAGTAAATGGTCGAACAAAAAATTAGATCTTGTTTGTTTTGGATTAAAATCAGATTTTAATTTAAGTCAAAGTCAAACAAACAATATTAAACACATTTTTAATGAGTCTCACAGTCTTTCAATCGTACATTTCAAAAACTTCTATCATAATCTATTAAAAATCTAATTTTAATTCCCACCAAACACCCACTAAATGTAAGATTTAGTTCTCTGGAGGTGTTTAGAAAAAGAAAAAATTTAAAAATATATGAGACAAGTAGTTTTTTGTTTTTTTAATTAAATGTCATTAAGATAGTGACATAGATATAAAGAATGTTTTTAAATTCTCATTGAAAATTCTAGATGGGGTCTCTAAAATATAATTAATGATTTGGCAATAGATAATGACATTTTCAATTGCTAGGAAATCAATTATTCAATTTTCTATGAAATTGGGTAAAAACTTTCCACCTTTCAATTCCATACTAACTATGTAAGGGATAATTAGCCGATTAGGTTGTTCATGTACGTTCACTCATGATTATATCTAACTCGTATAAGTATATATATCTCGAAAAATAGAAAAATTGAATTTGTACCCAACAAATCTGTGGGTTATAAGTATTAAATTAATCGTTATCATGTATTTTGTGTTGAATAAAAAAAAAACTATAAAATCTATATTAAGTCATTGTCCTCCTTAATTATCACCACACATATTTCAAGATTTTTTTTCTATTTTTATTTACTTTTGTTTTGAAAAGGTGAAAGTGAAGGGAGTCATGTTGCAAGACAATTGATTTTAGGTCCCAAATTGAACCAACCCCTTGCATTATTAACTTCAAACGATTCAAAGAGGAGGAGAGGTGGGTGGGTGGGGGACCAATCAAATTTAATGCACTTCACACTACAATAAAAATAACCTACGACAACGATTGAATGTGTATTGCAAATCTAGTCGTAAAATAGAGAGATACGACAATATTTTTTGAACGTTAACAAAGACCTACGGTTTTTGAACGTCGCCAAAGACCTACGACAACGTTTAGTTTGGAAAATGTTGTCAAAGAACTTACCACTCTTAAATAATAAAATATTAGATTAATGATTGATTAGACCTACAAATTTTCATAATAATTATGCCCAAATTGATTTTGTCACTTTTTTTTTTAGTTTTTGTCAATTTTTTGAATTTCTTCACTTTTCGTTTAATGGTCTTTTTTATCTTTTTATAGGATTAAGAGTTAATCATATCGTAGGAATATTGATTATTTTTTAGCATTGATATATTGTCTTTTTCGACAAAGTGACATGGTATTTCACCTTTTTACACTTTGAACTTCATAATACATATTTTTTTTTATCAAATTTAACTTATATATAAATATAAGGATTTACCAATTATTTTATTGATGAAATTGCATATCAATGATAATAAAGACAATTTAGTCAATTTTTAACGGTGGCAAAACTTAGCTCCTTAAAAAAAATTATGATGTCGCCTTTTTATCAAAAAGTGATTTTATGTTTTAACTTCGGTTGTTGTGTTTGCATTCTTATAGGATGACAATTTCAATCATTTTTAAAAGTATTTATCACTTTTATATTCATTATCTTGCTTCCATTTACCTATATAATAAATAAAGACATTAATTTTCTTTATATCTGCAAAAAGAATACAAATGAAATAGTACGAGACTTTTTTACATAATTTTAAATTTTGAGCTTCTCTAAAAAGTTCTAATTTTATTTTTGCATAAAATTGAAATCTACGCTTTAATTAACAAAATTATCCTTTTTAATATAGTAAATTATCAAATATATCTAAATTTTCTTGTACATCATTGCATCAATGGTATCCAATTGGAATGGTTGACATTAGCTAGGAAAGATTGCGTTGATGTTTGATTCTGGATAGGTTATACTTTCAGGATGCTCCATCATTATGAGCATGTTTGGCTAAGTTTATAAAAAAAAAAAAAAAGTAAAAGTTACTTTTGAAAGAGTAATTATTTTAAACCTTATTTATTCACTTATAAGTGAATTTTTCTGCTTTAGCAAAACATTCAAACTCTCTCTCTCTCTCTCCCCCCTCCCCCTCCCCCTCCCCCTCCCCCTCTCCTTGAATTGAAATATACGGCATCATTGGTCGATACTTCGTGAAGGAATGGTGGAATTAGATTGGCATATAGGGAAGTGGTTATCTAAGTTTCTTGACTTGATATACTGCACCTTGTGTTCGGGATACTTGATCGTTTTATTCATCCCATCCCACTTTGAATGGCTCAAGTGAATCATAGGGTTTATACTTTACTGTGCTATAAACTAACATTAAATTTACACACACCATCCACAACTATCAAAAAGTATATAACTAATTTGCCAAGCTATGCCTATGTTTGGTAATTAATTTTTTAGTAAATTTTAATAAAAATTGATGAAATGTGTAGTTAAAAAGTTGTGAATTCATGAAATATATGATTAAAAATTAATTTTTGATTTTGATTTAAATTAAAAATTAAATTTATTCCCCATCAAACAGGGGCTATATATATTTTTGCTTACCAAAGCCAGATTGTAGGTATCTATAAAAATATAATATTTGAAATCGTTAACATCACATCGTCGTAGTATAGTGGTGAGTATACCCGCCTGTCACGCGGGTGACC
>CAIGRQ010244665.1:0-12267 GCA_903798375.1 Fraxinus sp. D2006-0159 | reverse complement strand
GGTTTTGTGTAATTACCACTTCAAAGAAATGGAAAACCATTCTTAAACACGATTATAAAAATTGATAATAACTACACAATTTTACGAGAAGTTACCTCCAAATCTTTAAAAACTTTGTTCCTTGATGTCATCATGGTATAGTCCAACTCAATGCTAAATCCGTGATGAAAAAATGTGATTGAACAAAATAAATTTTGTTGACAAAAAAAATGCGCCAACAGTTATCGGGCCCACTCGCGTTTTGGCAAGCGAATTTCGACATGTGTTGATAGATTACTAGTCGAAAATGCTGAGTTTGAACGTGGGAGAAGCTTTTGACACTAGACAAATATATTTAGGACCTGATAGGTATACGCACTAGCTTGGCTCGCGAGCTCGGATTTTTTTCTATTACTATACATTTTCTAAACCTTTTAAAAAAGATAAACACTTTTCATTTATCCGAGCTTGGGATTGGCTACTTCAATTTCAAGTAGGCGGAGTTAAAAATTGTACACGAATAACTTGTTATGTGTACAAATTTTTTTTTAAAAAAAATTATAAAAGTATTATAAAATATTTTTTTTATGAATATGGTTAAATTAAATATCACTTACTTGACGAGGTGCAATTTCGAAATATTTATCTTGCATTCGAAAATGACCGTCTTGTTGTCCTTCACGCATATTAATACTTCTAAAATATCTTCTTTTAGTTGGTTCCTGACCTCGGAGAGAACACTTTTACCTGCACTAAAAGGAAACTCCGAAACTACAGTGCTAACCGGAGAGGTTACTAGGTCTTTTACCATCGCAAAAACTACTGGTCATCGACGTTCATACCTTCGCTGGAATTCAATTACTTCTTCTAAATTTTTCTTAATTGTTTTGTTATTAAGCATATTATGATTAAAGTAATCAATTAATTTAGTAGGCAACACATTTGGACTTGCTTCCGATGTTTGATTATATGTGGTAGACAAACTACTCCTAAAGGAACCACATGCATTTGAATCATATCTATATAGTTAATGCCTTCGAATAAAATTAAAACTTCAGCGTCGTTTTCTAGTATATCAATGGGATGAGTATGTGTGGAGCCTAGGGTACCCGATTTATATGTGTACCAATTCGTTCTGCATATAGTTCATACATTTCACATAAAGTTTGTTCTAAATTTCTATAATGATATGTACATTAAAAGTTAAAGTTCTTAAAACTGATCAATTACAAATTTAGTACCCGATAAATTATATCGGAGTTCCATGATGCATGCTAACGGAAATAACATAGGCAAGTCTTCCCAATATTTTCTAAACTTTAATTCCATGGAATATATAACTGAACTAAAATCGAGATCATTTTTATATCTATGAAAAACTCTAGCAATTATATAAAAACGTTCAAGAACCATACAACTAGTGGGATAATAAATTTCAAACAAATATTTGTAGAATCATAAAGACTTGTCAAGAATTTTTTAATTTTAAAAGCTAAAATCCAATCGGACTCATTCAAAATAGTATCGTCATCGTTTCTAATATGCCTATTATTATAAAATTCAGTTGTTAAATGTTCAAAACCTTCGCATAATTTTAATAATAAGTGGAATTCCATCTATATCCTACGTTACTAATAAATGTTTTCGTATGTGTCACCCCAGATTCAGTACAAAATTCCTCAAATACTTATTTTCTACAAGGTGAAATCGTGATTGATATACACTAGTGCATCCCCAATTCTTTGAATTTCATTCTTAATATGTTTTAAATCGTCTTGTACTATTAAATTAAAAATATGACATTCGAATATGAAACAAATAACCATCGAAATCGGGTTGCATTACTCTGCATAATTTATCGATAACTAACTACCTTATTAACAATAGCGTTGTCGAACGTAAATGAACGAATTTTACCCTCGCGACGATATTCTCTAATGATGTTCATAATAGCATTAAATATGTTATTAGTTTTGTGATGGAACTCAATAATTTTAAAAGCAATAATTGTTTTATGCATACACCAAAGTGGGATCTATATAGTGTGTAGTTGCAGCTATATAACTTCTTTTATTAATTACTTCCCGTATATATGAAGTTAAAGATATAATACCCCCATATTTTTTCTAATTGGCAATCAATAGTTTCTTTGAATGAAGAAAATATTCTATTGTATCAGAACGAAGAGTATTTCAACTTACCCCAACGTACATCGGTTGAAAATATTATTTCACGTAGGAAACGAAATAATGGTTGTTCGCTATTGCTAGAGGCAATTCAACAGCGGCAACGAACTTCACCATTCCCGTTCGAGCTTTCTCCTCCGAATAGAAAGTGGCGTAGTAGTAGAATCGGTGTCTGGACTACCGAATTGTAGTTGCGTTTAACCAGCAGAAGAAGCTCATGTTTAGCCGTACATGCTTTGTAGTGAAGGTTGAGGTGGGTGGTTTCAATGTCTTTTGTTATGCCATCGTTGTTGACAATATTTACAAACTACTTTAGATTCTAGAACTCCATCGACCATATAATCAGTTTGAATCAATTTAAAATGATCCCAACATTTTGCCTACTTTTTCCCATTTCTCTTCCCTCTTGCATCGAGAATATCTAATTCAGGTTCAACCTTCCATTCACCCTCAAAAACATCAACATCGTCTAAATCAATTGGATTACTACTTTCATGAGCATTGAAATCCAGTATATTTTCGGGAATATGTACTTCATTTAGACCAGCAAATTCATTCTGAAATTGACTTTGCAGCGTTATAGGTAATTCGCCTCCAACTGAACAAGCCTTCAACAAATGAGTGTGGGTCCATTTATGAATTGATATAAAATGTATAGTAAGTAACAAATCAATAATTGAAAGAAAGTTGACTTGTAAGATTGTAATTGAAAATTTGTAGTAGGATAATTGATATTGAATAATTGAAATTGAATGTTGAGGTAGAATTGAGAAATGAATGTAGACTATGTAGTAGTGTAGAAAATAGATTGTAAAATTAAGATAATAACTCAATAGTGTAAAATGTAGAAGAGAATCTAGATATTAGAGAGTGGAGAATGAGAGTTGGGTGGAAAAAATGGATTAAAGGAGAGGTATTTATAGGAAAAAAAATTAATTTTGTGACCAGAATGGTCACTGCACTTTTAATCGCCTATTAATGAGCCCACGAGCACTCGTCTAAAAAATGAGACGACAACCCGAGCGGCTGACAAGCCCCTTTTTTAAGAACCGAGCGGTCAAGCCGACAAAACGCTTGATTCGATTGCCACCTCTAAGACCGGTAAATAAAAGAACAACAAAATACGATAATGAACGACTAACAAAATAAACACTGAAATTGTACAATATTTTTCTTCAAAATTCCTACATCAAAGAGAGAGAGTATGTTTGTGTTATCGATCTCCCATTTTTCCAATCCCTTTTATGACACTAAGATGGTTTATTTATAGTATTAAATGTACAATAATAATCATTGGATGAGAGGACACATGGAATCATCTCCTTGATCAAAACATCACCTTATAGGCATCACTTTTTATTATTTTAGCTTGTGACGCATAAAATGTTTTTGAAGAAGGCGGTCAACACATGCCTTGTGTTGACATGATTAACCATTTCTACTCATTGCAGCTATCCAATCAATCATTTCAAGAGGATCTTATGTAATTTAAAAACTTCAATTATAGGTCATCATTTGTCATAGTTGAGCTTCGGATTCTACTTTATTAAGCATCGATTTGAGGTATAATTTTCGGAGCTATAGCTGAACAAGTAGTACTTCAGCGTTGGATCTTTATCAAATTGTTTAGTTCTTTTGTTTTCTCTTGAGCCTTAGCATTGAGGTGCTTCGATAATGTTGGGCCTCGGAGATACATTGGGCTTTGGGCAATGGCGCCTTGGAATTTCTAGGCTTCGACCGAAGCGCCTTTGCAAATGGGGTTTCAAGCATTTCTTTAATTTTGGGCCATTGGGCTTATGTCAATTTGGGCTCAACAGAACTCATGCCAATTTGGGCACAACAAATTTCATGGTGACAACATAGCCCCATTAAGAAAAACAAAGCTAGGGGGTGTTTGACACTCATTTTAGTAAAAAAAATGTGTTTTTGAATAGTGATTGATGGAAGAATGTGTGGTCAAAAAGTAAGGAATTTTTTTAGGTTTATTTGTAAAAAATGAGAATGAGAAAAAAATGAGTGTCAAACGAGGGCTTAATTTATTTGAAGCTATGACATACTGTGAAAATCTTATTTTCGTACAAAATTTCAACTGCAGAAGAATCATAAAATAAAAACTATAAAAATCTAGACGTTTGATTGCAATATTTTTGAAGTTCCCAAAATTTGGTGAAGTTCATGATATTTTCCAATAATGGGGCGAATTCCAGAATCCGAACCTTATGGTCCTTATCCATAAATCCTACGACGTCGTATATTTGCAAAAAGTTAAAAGGGGTCGGTTCTATTTGGGTGCGACAACCCTTTCGCACTCGGAAAGTAACGAAACTATTAATAACCCTTCCATTTGATGGCCGCAAGGCCTTTTCAATTCATCGTCTTTCGCCACCGCCGCTTCGAAACCCTCTCAACGACACTGTTTCTACCCATCACTTCCCTCCGCACCGTAGCTTCCAGAGCCTCGCTTTCCCTCACACACAACTGCCACAACCAGCAGAAGCTAAAACTACAACCCTCTTCGCCGCCCACGCTGCCGCCGCAACCTTATTCCACCGGCCGCGGCCCCGCTGCTTCTGTACCTGAAACCCTGGCTCAGAAGATCGGAAAATCCATCCGCCGTCCTGGCGCCCCATCCAAGGCTCGGATCTATACCGACGTCAATGTTATCCGCCCTAAGGAATATTGGGACTACGAGTCCCTTACGGTTCAATGGGGGTGTGTAATTAGTTGAATTGATTTTATATTTGTGAATGGAGGAATTTGTTATTTTAGTTATTTTTTTTGGGTCTAACAGGGAGCAAGATGATTACGAGGTCGTGAGGAAGGTGGGGAGAGGAAAATATAGCGAAGTATTTGAGGGGGTGCACACCACCAACAATGAGAAATGCATAATCAAAATCCTTAAACCTGTAAAGAAGAAAAAGGTTTGTTTTCTTCAGCATTTTACCATGAATTCTTCTTTCTTATGCTCGTAAATACAAATGAAGAGAACTAGATAAGTAACCAGTTGTGAAGTTTTTATGCATCAGTTAAAAAGAACTTTAAAATGCAAACATCCTATTTTCTGCAACAATTACCAGAAGAGCTACAATGTCCTGTCATTTTGTACTCACATGATTCGAAATAATGCTCAAGAAATTGGTTTGTATCACTAGTCAGCATGAGGAGAATTATAGTCGTGAAGTTGGAAAAAATTGAACGAACTTAAAAAGTAAATAGGAATGGAAACCATACTGCAAGTGTGAAATAATACAGTGGTGTAAATATAGAGCATTAAGAGTTGTCAAGGGGCTTCTTTCTGATCATGTACCTGTTATTTTTTTTTTCCTGTACCAGTCATCTAATTAACTTTGGAAAGGCACATGCTTCTGTCATTGATATCTGTTCTGTTCTTTGCCGCTCAGCAGAATTGTATCAGAAAATAGATAAAGAAGAATGAGCATGAGTATGACATGTTTGTCTTGATTAGTTTAAGTTTCGATGGGGGAAGTCAATACTTTCTCTAGAATTTGGATTTGATAGAGTTTTGGGTGGAATAAGCGCATCTCTTAATTCTAATAGTTTTGATGTCCTTGATGGTTTGAGGCTAATAATTTGAATGATCTCCCCCACTGTACCCACTAGGACAAAATATATATCACTTTTTTTATTCAAGATTATGTTATCTGGCATTGCAGCTGTAGTTCCTTACATATTTCTGTTAATCGATTCAGAATTCGGTTGCTAAATATAAAAAGAGTGAGGAGGTTTATAAATCTAATTATTAGCTGCTATTGTGATTTAGTTTAGTTGTTAGGAGCCATGTACATTGCATAAAGTTTTTCATTGCAAATTCATCCTGCCTGTATATATTTTTTCTTTTGCAATTAAGCTCCTGTCTGAGCCTCATTATCCAAAAACTCATTTTTTTCCAAACTTATTTTCTACTACACATTCTACCAATAAAATAATCTGCACATAAACTTTTCTCCTTTTTACCACACATTCTCCTAAAAAATAACCATTGCAAAACCCATTTTTTGTGAAATTTGGGGCTCAAACAAGGCCTAAATCTTCTTTTACCTATAAAAAGGTTTTAGTTCTAAAAGTGTCGTCCATAGTTTATCTTTCTTCCTATATGAACGCTTGAAGTTTTCTGCCTGGATAGCTACTTCACATATAATGTATGCAGCAGCAGTTATGGTGAGAATTTAGAACTTCCAAATTGCATCTGAGTTTCCTGATTTTTACCAAATAATAATCTTCGGGACTTTGGAAACTATTGTTTGAAGTGCCATAGTGGGTGATATAGAGAAAATGAATTCCAGTTGAACATATTAATGTTATTAAGTACATGCATAATGCAGCAGTCGAGTCACAAATGTGAGTGGGAGATGTAGTGGCCGTAGTTGTAGTTCTCTATCCTAAAGGAAAAAAAATCAAGGTTCTAATTTTTTAACACTATTTGTGGATGAGCTTACATTACATATTTGAGATAAGGTCACTTTGTTTGTGGTGTGTGCTATTAACTGATGACATAATTTTAGTTGGTGAAACAAAATAGGGTTTGAGTCTTAAATTAAAACTTTGGAGGAGTTCTTGAAATCTGAAGGTTATATGTCAAGTAGCACCTATGAAGCACGAACAAGCTACTGTAGCTGACAAGTCTGTGTTCGAAATGTATTAGACACTGACACACTTCCATGCATGGTTGACATGTGTCGGAAATGCCAGGTTGTGTGAACACATCTATAACAAAAAATCAGAAAGTTAAAACATAAAGGAAAAGGATTAACCGAAAATGCATGAAATCTTGAATTGGGATGAAGTTGTCTCTAAGCGGCATAAGTTCTATTTTTGCTCTTTTTTCCAGAGGTCAGGCGTAGCCCTTTCGGAAGTTTGTACTTTTCATTTTGTTGTTACTAAAATGTGCCACATGTGTGGTTTACTATGATGCACCGACACGGACACGTATGTCCGACGCGATATGTGTCGGATACGTCGACATGCGATTTTTAAAAAAAGTATCAACACGACACGTTATCGACACGTTGATTAAATTCTTAAAAATTCTTCATATGTGTAGCATAAATTTAGTTTTATACTTGTTATTAATTTTTCTTGTTAAAATCTTTTAAATATGAGTACTTATTTGTTACTTTCTAATAATTTTGAATTAACAATATATAATATTTCTAATATAAAAAGAAAAATTATTACGGTAGAGTGTCCGAGAAGTGTCGATATCGACTCGTGTCCGACATGTGTTGGACACGGACACGCTACCCTAATTGAAGTGTCCGTGCTACAGAGGTGGTTTATAAAGCCGCAATATGAATGGTGGCAAATCGAATGGGTAGAGGTAAGAGGGAGGATACGACGTAGGTTGAAACCTCGAAGAGACATGCGCTTGTGTGGATGGTGGGAGGGGCTCCCAACAACAGAGAAGGGATGAAGACTTAAAACCCTAAAATTATTTCAACTCTTACATTTAAATTTTTTTTAGAAGTTAAAAGCCTTAACTAATTAATTTTCACTTGTTTTCCCACACATTGTATGCTTTTATCCGCGTTTTAATAACTTATTTCATCTTCCAAAGCATATTTTGACTTATTAACTTAATTTATTATGTATTTTTTCATTCCAAAGTTAAAGTTGACCAATTGAATAATTTTTGTTCAATATTAGAGGCTAAAATAGTTTTATATGGAATGGGCAAACTGTAAAAGCCGTGAAACCATGTCCTGGAAAGAGAGCACAAAAAAAAAATGTAATATTTTTATTGAAATTTTTTATTTTATTTTATTGTGTCTCTAACATGTCGTGTCTTACTTCCATGAAAATCATGTGTCGGCGTGTTCTACATGTATGTCTGTGTTCATGCCCGTGCTTACTTGAGTAGAACCAACACAAAATACACGTTATACTCATTTAGTAGAAATAAAAATAATAGTGGAGTTTACTCTAGAGGATCTTGTTCCAAAATGCGATTGTTTTTAGGTATCTAGGTTCGATTGTTATCATGGAAGTATAGACAAGGGTGTAATGCACAGGATTAGGGCGGGTTGAACGATATCGAGAAGTTCCACTGTGTTTTTTTTTTTTTTTGTGACAGGTATTCCATTTGCGTTAAAAAGAAAAGTTCTGCACAACAGCTACTAGATTAGCTATACTTATCGTCCCAAGTGTTGGGCTCATAAAAGTCAATTTGTCCATATATGTACAAAAATGAGGATATGAAGATGCATGTGCGGTAATTTTGAAAGGGATAAGATAAGAAATAAGAATCTGTGCCAACAATTAGAGACTGATGATTGACTATAAATAAAGGGAAGGATAAGTAGGTCATTGGTTCATGTTTTTACTGTCTAGTGAGGTTTCCTTTTATGAAAGTGATGTGGTTTTAGCAAAGCAAGTTAGAAAAGCGAGGGGTAGACAAAATTAACTCAACTTGTCATAGTTGCTAAAGACCTAGTTGCTTCTAGAAATGAACATAGGAAAATGATGAAGAAGGAATCATGTAGCCATTCCATATTTATTTGGAATAAGGCTTAGTTTGTTGTTGAGTCAAAATCAGATTGTTTGGCTTGAAATAGGTTTGTTGTACGTTAGAGGTTCCGGGATAATGTATGTGAAGGAAATGCAGCAGGACCTTGTAGCTTCTAATTTTTATTTACAAAATACTAGTTGTACTCGGAATCGGAATTGTATGTGCTATTGGAGTGCTAGATACTTTTGTACATGTTTTTCAAAACCAGCATATTGCTTATCATTCGCAAATATTTGTTGATAAAATTTTATAATTTTATTGCTCACTTGTTAGGTTTTATGCTATAATCTCTACAAATAAATTATTGAAGAACTTACATTGAATTTCGCCATTTTGTGCAGATTAAAAGGGAGATTAAAATATTACAGAATCTTTGCGGTGGGCCAAATATTGTGAAGTTGCTCGATATTGTTAGAGATCAGCAGTCAAAGACTCCGAGTCTTATATTTGAATATGTGAACAATACAGATTTTAAAGTTCTTTATCCAACACTTCCCGACTTCGATATTAGATATTACATCTATGAACTTCTAAAGGCAAGTATCTTGTTTTATCCATGTTCGCAGTTGGTGATGAGTTCTGGAAACTGGAATTTATAACTATTGACAACCTCATTTGTTGTCTGAACTTGAATGAATTTCTCCAATTCATGTATTTATCTATGTTTACTTGTAGTTAAACAAAGAATTCAATTTCTAACAATCATTATTTTTTAGGCTTCTATCTGCTTCCCAAATTCAATTATATTATTTATTGGGCTGTATAGCATGTAGCTTCAGACAATGCCCCTGTTTGAGCCTCATTATTCCAAAACTCATTTTTTCTCAAATTCATTTTCAGCCACACATTCTTCCAATAAAATAATTTGCAAGTAATTTGAAATTTTTTCCTACTTTTTAACTGCACATTCTCCGAAAAATCACTATTACAAAATCCATTTTTTGTGAAAAATGGGGCTCAAACAAGGGCAATAATTATTCCTCAGAGGACTACAGGATCTCGGTTGCTTTGCTGAAGAGCAACCTGGCAATGATCCCTTCTTGTTGACACGACAATATTCTTTGTTGATGCTAAATTTTGTTAAGAGTAGAATCAACTTTAAATGCCTACTGTCAGGCAACATGATATCAAGATAGATATACGTTATGCAGTTTCTAAGCTTTAATAAAAAAAGATGTCAAAATTGGATATATCCTGGTAATGGAAGTGGATGATTCCCTCTTATGAAAAGCCAGCTGCTGATCGACTTTTTGAAGATGTTGGTCAAGAGCCAGAATTTGGCCAGCCACTGATTACAAGAAAATTCCTAAACTAATTGGGGCTTAAATTTCAATGCACTTCATCTTTCAGATACTTGATTGTGGTTTTCTTGCTGCTGGAATTTGCTCAGTTATGCTAACAGTGAGAATTTGCTTTATTTGTTTAGTAAGAAGTTAAGTAGGTCTCTTTTACCTTTTTTATCTGTCCTTATTTCCATGTCTTGCTGGTGTCCCTTTACTGTTTTGAAACATGAAATTCTTCGAAAGTGCTAATAGAATTCTCAGTTTCCTATACTTGTGTAGGCTCTAGACTATTGTCATTCTCAAGGTATCATGCATCGAGATGTGAAACCTCATAATGTCATGATTGATCACGAGCAGCGAAAACTTCGGCTTATTGATTGGGGACTTGCGGAGTTTTACCATCCTGGTAAAGAGTACAACGTTCGTGTTGCTTCTAGGTTTGCTATCTTCTCTCCAATTTAGTTTTTTTCTATAGGCCATGCGATCTTTGTCATTTTTTTCTTCGTACCCAACTTTTCTAGATAAAAAATTTAGGGAAGGGGGAGCTTTAGAGTATCTATAACCTTTTTTGTGTTTTACATGATAGTAGTTGTGTTCTATACAACGTAAATAATATTGCAAGTATACGTTGTCAAGTTTTGTAATATATGAATGGAATTAGAGTTTCGATTCCACGGGAATTGTAATTTAATTTTATACTGAGTACTATAATTGTGTAGTATCTATTTTATCTAGATGAGTGAGTTTCTAAATCAATGTTTTATCTAAACTAGGGATTATTGTGACGAATTTAATGAATGAATGCAAGTTATACGAATTAATCAATATAGGAGAGCCTACGATATGATTTCACTTAACTATCAAATATGATTTTTAAAAAACTAATTATCTCTAATCAATTTTGCATATTTATAAGCAAGAATTTTAATGTAATTGTACCCCCTCTTTCGAGTGACAGGTAAAAATTAATTCAAATATTTCTATTCCGAATTAAAATCAAAATTTATCAAGATCGTGATTTTTTGATGGAACAAGCTTCATAAATTCTACCCTTTCTCTCGAAACCAATAAAATCTAGGTTATGTTATTGTTGTAAAATAAAGAGAAGAAAGATAAAACTATTTTTTGGATGGTTGAATCAATCTTCGCCAAGTTGCCTTTGCCTATTTGATATCTTGAATCTTAACCCCTTTGAATTGTAGTTAAAAAGTGATCTTTAGAGTTGTATTTATATCATCATGAAGTCTTGGAAGGGTTGGGTCGGATTGGGCCAAGAAAAGAGACCGAAAAAAATCAGATCATTATTTCCACACAGTGACGCCTCGATGCTGGCATCGCCCTGTGACTCTTCTTCCAGTGTCGCTGCTGCGCCATACATTCTTCTGTTCTTCTAGTGCTGCAGAACTCTACCCTTTTTTTTCCTCCCAAGCCATGGTGCAACAGTGTCACTTTTCTGACTTTTTTCTTTCCTTTTGCACCTTTTTTCCCTACTTCAATTAACCTATATCACAACATCAAAACACAAATAAATACGTTCTAAACACACTCAAGAACAGCTAAATAACAAGCTGAAGTGGTATTAAAACAATGAGTGAAATACATTCATCAATAACTTGGACTGAATTTTTGGGAGTTGTCTTTTGTGAACTTGATATCTAACACACATCCAATGTACACAGATTTAGAGGATTTCTCATTAAGTCTCTCGGGATGAAATCCACATTGGGGTTTGATATGGAAAGGTTCACTGTTATTTATGAATTTTTGAGCTTCAAATATAGTGATTTTGCAACATGTATAGCTCGTTCACAGTTATTCATGTGTGATAGTTCTTGCTCACTTAGATTGAACTTTTGAGAATTTTCTTTTGTTATTTTGACATCTTAGTAACACTTCTATCGTAGAGGACAGCTTTAGAGTATCTCTTATTAAGCCCTTGTTTGGGGTATAGATTAAAATCAGATTTTTAGTCAGTTTTGATAAAATTTGATGAAATGTGTGGTTAAAATTAGTTGTTTATTTTGACTTGAGATTTTAATTGGATTTAATCCAAACCAACCAGGGGGCTAAGTCTCATAAGATGAAATTTAGAGTGGACTTTGATACAAATAAGTTTTAGGATTTATTTTGAATTGTTGCAATAAGACTCAGGCACAGAAATTCAGACCCATTCAGGGGCTGGTCGTAGATGATGGTTTTGCTTCTAAAACTGCATTCAATTGATTGACATTCCATTGAATATGGCAAAAATGATTGCAATCTGTAGTTCAGTTCCAAAATATTATCTTCATTA